>CAUYQG010078151.1:0-19011 GCA_963574415.1 Tarsius wallacei | reverse complement strand
CCCGAGTTGGAGTCTTACTCTGTCTCCCAGGCTGGAGTGCAGTGGCACGCTCATGGCCACCACAGCCTCGACCTGCTGGGCTCAGGCAATCCTTCCAGAAGTTGTCAAGTATAAGGCAAAAAATATGATGATTTGACCATTGGAGAGAGGTTTACCTAGCAAAAGATCATAGTGAATATAAAAAAGAAATTTTCCTTTCACCTTCTGATTAATATTTTTCTTGCTTAACAAACACCAAATGCTTAGGAGACTGGGAAGTCATCTGCTTTTGCAGTTTTATCTTACTTTCAGATTACCTGGTGATAAATTTGTTATAAGAAATGATAAGAATTGTAATTCTTCCCACCAACACAAATACATAAAACCAATTTCCCCGTTCAGGTTTCTGAGAAATAAACATGCTGACATGGAAAGGCTATTTATCATGGCTGTCATAATTAGGTCCAATTGAGGAAGTCAGTTCCCTTTCGCAAATGACAAACTTCAACTTCCAACCCACCCGCACCATTTTCCAGGGCACGTCTAATAACCTCCAGTCATTTATCACTATTCCCAAATGCCAGGATTAGCAGAGGCAAGGCAGGTGTTCCTCATTCCAGTTCACTAAACTAAAATTATAGCTATCATTTTACCAGTATGAAGATACTGCTTGGCTTCTGGTACAATAACATTTTCAAAGGAGTTTGTTTTCAGTTTTTTTAAATTTTCTTCTTAAGTTTAGGGAGTATAGTTTATAAAAATTATTAAGATAGATTTCGTTTTTCTAACTTTTTACTTTCCAAGTAGGTAGTCAGCTGCTAACTTTAGCCAGGGCATGCACACGTGAAATAGACATTAGAAGACAAGGGATTAAAGAAACCCCAGGTGTCTCCCATTCCACTTCCTGCCGGCTTAGTGAAAGGCAGAGAACAATGCATGACTGGAACAACTGTCTGCTAAATCACTGGCTAACAGGTGTTGTGCACTGTCTGGACTTATAGACCAAAGATAAAACTGTAAGTTCTGCTTTAAATTTATAAAGATCATGCTAAATACATCACAAGTTCTATTACCAGGAAGGACAAGGGATTGGGTGTGTGGGAGAAGAGGGTTTGATTAATTAAGGGTTTCTATCAATGAGACATTTTCATAAATATAAATCTCAGGTGTTTTTCAGTGTTGAAAACCTTACTAAAATGTTGCCTGCTTCCTTCCTAAGTGTAGTTTGGTGACCTTTGTGGGTTAGATGAGTAAAGGCAGGAAAAGAGCAACACGCTTGGCATCACATCATTCAACCTACTACAAACTAGCTGGGTGTACTTAGGCAAGTCACTCAACTCTTCTTGCTTTTTTTCGTTTGTAGCGATAAATATTACTAACCTTATGAGAAACCCGGAAGAAAATGCATGTGAAGTAGGTATTACTACTTTCATTTAATATAAATGAAAACAAAACTCCAAAATGATGAATGACTTTCAGAAACAGTGAGTGACACCTTGGTTCAGACGGCTAATACATCCCAAAGTTATATTATGAACCCAGGCATAGTTAGGTCCCAAACCAGCACTCATTTATCTATGATACAGTCTTCACTTATTTTCCAAGGATGGGAATCCAATCAAATTCCTTTAATAGTTCAATTGGGTAAAAGGATGCCATCTACTTTGCATGACCACAGTCACATGGGCATCTTTCTATCACCATACTTAATTCATTGCATTGTTGTCTATTTTTATGTCAATCTCCTCATTAGACTGCAGGCTTCTCAAGGGCAGGGATTATTCCTTACAGATCTTTCTATCTCTAAAACCTAGTTTAGTGTTCTGCAACATATTATGCACTTAGTTAATGCTTGTTGTAAGAAAAGAGGGAGGAAGGAAGGAAGGGAGGAATAGGCAATTCAGAGAGCACTTTGGGCTTCTGCCTTGCCCTTACTTCTTTTGTCCAACACTTGGAAATAATTCTAACTCTGATATTTCTGGAGGTTTAAATTATTTTTAAAAACAAGGGAGGGAGAGTTTATAATGATGCTTAACTAATTTGAACTTCTTGAATACCTTAGTGATAAAGCAATCAGCCTATCCAACTCTCAGGCCATGTATCAGCTAATCAATAGAAATGTTCAGGCTAACCCAAGATTTTTTAACAACTGTCAAGCCTGACTAATCAGTGGTTGTTCAAAAATCACTAAGAAGAGAAAACCTTTCTCTTCTCCTGGGGATTTGCTATGAGAAAAGACTTTGGATAGGAATTGTAAGATTTAATTCTCAAATTATCTAATTAGTATTAGCAAGACTATGTAAAATGAGGAAACAGGGAGAAGAAAGAAGGAAATTGGGGACTTAATTATGTCCATCATTTCACCCTTAGGAACAAAGGTAAAAATATATCAGGCCCCTGACTTATTAGATTTTCTCGGGAGACTGCAAGAGATGAGGAGTAGAGAAGGGAGAGATGCTGAGAAAATTAGAATAAGGGAGAAGGAAGCTAGAGAGAGAACAGTGGTATTTGGAGCCTACTGCTCTTGTAGCACCTGAAAAACTGTTTCCCATCAGCTTTCCCCTCTTTAAAATATTCCTTCACGTGATTCATAAATCTGAATTACTGTGAGCACACCCTCATCCCCCATCCCTCCAAAACACAGAGACTTATAAGTCTTAGATCTTGTTGTACCACCTGCCATTTTTATGCTTCCAGGGCTCAGTCCTATTGGTAGCACTATGGTAAAAGGTCTGTTATTGTTTCTATCTAAACAGTATCTACCCTAGATTTTCTGGTTCAACTATTTCGAATCACTTAAGGCTCAAGGTTGGCACCAACCATCAGAAGAAAGATGAGTTTTAAACATTTTGATGCTTTATTTAAACTCCAAATAATCAAGCTCTGTTAAAATAATGTTAATTTGGAGGTGAGAATGTGTTCTCTTATTTCCTAATCAGAGTATTTAGAAAATCCTTTCATTTAAACGTGGCTGTTTTAAAAGTAATATTATACATTTCTGGGGGAAGGCAAGAGTCCTTAATGATGTGTAGCCACAATCTGTCATGCAGTAGGAAAAGGAGGACGTTGGTAAGGGAAAAACTATGGTGAAGAAATTTGAGTAGATTTTTTAATGTTTTATTTTTGATAAAACTTTGGAGAGGATGTTTCTCTCCTCATGATTCAGGGAAGATTATGGGTGAGTCCCACCCCTTTCCAGCATGACTAATGTCATGTTTATCTTGGTGGAATAGATTCAAACAGCATTAGTGACTAAAGCTGCAAATACTCAGGATTCCATCTATTTTACAAGAAGTAGATGCTCCTGTCCCAAAGACAAGCTCTGTATACTGCAGTGAGAAGTATGATTATGCTCAAGTTACAGTGCATAGATAATAGAAAATGCTTTTGTTTGTGACAGTAGTCTTATGCTCACTGTCTTAAGAGTGGGTACATGAGGGGAGACTACTATTTTTTAAACTCCCATTTTGTGCCCATGTGTTATGGGATTTGTATATGTTGTCTTATTTATTCTTCACACACACACACACACACACACACACACACAAATGGGGTTAGATACTGCACCAATTTCCACATGAAATACAAAGCAAAACAACAACAACAGCAACAACGACAAAACAGAAGCATTGGGATTTGGGCCCATTTAGAAGTTCAACATCCTTAAATTGTCATTTAAGTTTGGCTATAATAAGTGTTGGGATAGGAACCTGAAGACATACTGATTAAAAAAGTAATCTACAATGAAAGATTAGCAAAGCCAACTAGTCTTAATTTCCAGTATGTGTGTATTGGGTGGGGTAAGGGGAATGAAATAACAACTTAGACTTTCCTCTGGGTGATGAAACTTGGGAGCCTAGAGGCTTTAAAACACCTATGGAGCACTGATTATGATTCATCCATGTACATTGTTTCTTATTATTCCCCCTCCTTAGGAGTTTGTTAAGCGTGGGGGGAGGGGGGCGGCACTGGAATAGATCTTTTCAGCATCTGTGGTTTCACAGCAGATCTAGAATAGGTGATTGCTTTTAAAAAATTCATTGTTATACCTCGTCACCATTAAGAGTCACCTCACTCGCTATACTCTTGCATGCTGTCAATAGTTTCATGAGCTTTGCCGTTCAATCAAGAGAAATATTTCTGGTCTTAGAACGTGCTAAAAGATGTCTGGTATCCTGAAGATAGGCAATAACTCTGCACATTGGCAACAGCAGCCCAACCCAGAATAATACATCTGATTCCCATGTCTCTGTGACACAGTTACTCAAGTACAGCAAAGTGGCCTTATGGTCTTATTTTGCCTCAAGTCTATTCCCACAGATCAGAGATGCTAGAAATGAGCATTCTTTCTTTAAAAAAAAAATTATTATACAAATGTGAGGTACAAATGAGGATTAACTATATAAGCAGGCTGTATGCAGATGAAGTTTTGGTTTCTAACTGGCATTCACTCTCCCTGGTAGTAGATCAGGTACTCTTTGTGTTGTCATGTGCCCCCCTGCCCTCCTCCATTCTTCCCTCCCCTAGCAGTACCCAACAACTGTGGATCCCTCCCTGTGCTAATGTGACTAATGTTCAGGGCCCACTTATGAGTGAGAACATGCATTATTCAGTTCTTTGCTTCTGTGATAGTTCACTCAGTATGATGGCCTCCAACAGCATCCAAGTTCTTGCAAAGTCTGTGATTTTGTTCTTATTTATGGCTACATAATACTACTTTATGTATATCTACCACATTTTCTTTATGCAGTCAACTTTTCATGGGCAGTAGGGTTGGTTCCATGTTTTTGCTATTGTGAATAGTATGGCAATACATATGCATATGCAGGTGTCTTTTTTGTAGAATTATTTATGTTCCCCCGGGTATATTCCCAGGAGAGGGATTGCTGGATCGTATGGAAGGCCAATTTTCAGTTCTTTTAGGAATTGACACACTGATTTCCATAGATGTTGAACTAGCTTGCACTCCCACCAACCATGTAGAAGCATTCCCTTTTCTCTGCATCTGTTGTTTTTTGACTTAGTAACAATAACCATCCTTGCTATTATAGGTGGTATCTCATTTGCATTTCTCTGGTGATTAGTGAGGTTGAGAATTTTTTTCATGTGTCTGTTGGCTGCTTGAATGACATCTTTTGAGAAGTTTCTGTTCATGTCCTTTGCCCACTTTTTAATTCGGTTTTTTTTCTTTCGCTTCATTTGAGTTCCTTATAAATCATGGATGTTAGGCCTTTGTCAGATGCATAATTTGCAAATATTTTTCCCATTCTGTGGGTTGCCTCTTTACTCTCTTGATAGTTTCTTTTACTGTGCAAAAACTTTTCAGTTTAATAAGTCCCCACTTGTCTATCTTAGTTTTTATGGCATTTGCTTTTGGGGAGTTGGTCAAGAATTCATTGCCTACTCCAACGTGTATAAGGGTATTTCCTACATTTTTTTCTAGGATTCTTATGGTTTGAGGTTTTACATTTAGGTCTTTGATCCATTTTGGGTTGATTTTATATATAGTGATAGGTAGGGGTACAGTTTCATTTTTCTGCATGTGGTCAGCCAATTTTTTCAGCACCATGTGCTAAATATGCTCTCCTTTCCCTAGCAATTGCTATTGGTTGGTTGAGAGACCGTATTTTTTATTCCAAAATCTCTGCCTTGTTTCCTTGGTTTACATGCCTATTCCTGTACCAATACCAGGCTGTTTTGGTTATTATAACCTTGTAATAAAGTTTACAGGCTGCATGGATAAAGCTGTCCGCTTTGTTTCTTTTGGTAAAGATTGTTTTGCCTATTTGGACTTTTTTAAAAATATGAATTTCTGTATTGTAATTTCCAGGACTGAGAAAAATGATATTGGTAATTTGATGGGTACTGCATTGAATCTGTACATTGCCTTGGGTAGGCTGAACATCTTGACAATATTGTTTCTTCCAATTCATGAGCATGGTAGTTTTTCCACTTGTTCATGTCATCCTTGATTTCTTTAAGCAGCATTTTGTAGTTTTTTTTGTAAAGGTTTTTCACATCTTTGGTTAGATGCATATCAAGATATTTCTTTTGTGTGTGTGGTTATTTGCAATGAGATTGTGTTTTTTATTTGGTTCTCCGCCTACTTGTTTCTGGTGTATAGACATACAACTTTCTTTTGCACACTGATTTTGTAACCCGAGACTTTATCAAAGTCATTTATCAGAGTGAGGAGACTTTTGAAAGACTCCCTAGGGTTTTTAAGAAATATAATTATATCATCCACAAAGAGGGACAGCTGAGCTTTCTCGTTACCTATTTGGATACCTCTGATTTCCTTCTCTTGCACGGTTAATCTGATTAAAATTTCCAGCACCATATTGAACAGGAGGGTTGGGAGTGGGCATGCTTGTCTTATTCCCATTCTTAGGGGATATGCTTTCAGCTTCTGCCCATTGGGCACAATGTTGCCTCTGGGTTTGTAATAGATGACTCTTACTCTTTTGAGAAATGTTCCTTTTATGCCTAGGTGCTCAAAGGTATTTAATCAAGGAGGCATGCTGTATTTTGTCTAATCCTTTTTCTGAGTCTAATGATATAATCATGTGGTTCTTGTGTTTTACGTCTGTTAATGTGCTGAATTATATTTATGGTCTTGTGAATGTTGAACCAGTCCTGCATCCCAGGAATGAAGCCTACCTGGTCGTGGTGGATGATCCTGAGATGAATTGCTGGATCCAATTTGCTAGAATCTTGTTGAGAAGTTTGGTGTTTATGATCATCAAGGAGATTGGCCTGTAATTCTCTTGCCTTGTTGGGTCTTTTCCGGTTTTGGGTATTAGTATGGTGTTGGCTTCATAAAATGATTTGGGGAGAATTTCGTCATTGTAGAATACCTGGAATACTTTAAAGAAGATTGATATCAGCTTCTCCTTGTATGTCTTGGTGAATTCAGCTGGGAAACCATCAGGTCCAGGGATTTTTTCGGTGGAGAGATTTCTTATGACTGAGTCATTTTCCTAGATTGTTATTGGTCTGTTTAAAGTTTCAATTTCTTCTTGTTTCAGTCTTGAGAGGTTGTGTGATGTCAGAAAGTCCTCCATTTCCTTAGGTTTTCTAGTTTATTTGCATACATAAACTAGGTATCCATAGTAGTCTCTAATAATCTTTTGAATTTCTTCAGGGTCAGTTTTGACTTTGCCTTCTGCATTTATAATTGTGTTTATTTTTACCTTCCTTCCCTTTTTTTTTAGTCAATCTGACCAGGGGTCCATCCATCTTATTTATCTATTCAAAGAACTGGGCTTTTGCTTTGTTGATCTTTTCTATAATATTTTTGTCTTCTGTATCCTGCAATTGAGAAGTTGGGATTCAGATGATCTTGCCTTTCCAGTTCTTTAGGTGTGACTAGGCTGTTTACTTGTGATCTTTCTGTTTTCTTGATGTGTGTGTGCAATGCTAT
The DNA here is from genome assembly GCA_963574415.1 of Tarsius wallacei. NCBI lineage: Eukaryota > Metazoa > Chordata > Mammalia > Primates > Tarsiidae > Tarsius > Tarsius wallacei. Next base: position 11,609 of record CAUYQG010078151.1, on the reverse strand, counting down.
GTATTTTCCTCTTGAGACTGTTTTCATGGCATCCCATAGGTTCAGAAATGACGTGTCTGTTTTTGTTTATATCCAGGAATTTTTAAAAATTTCTATATTGATTTCAGTGTTGGCCAGAAGTTGCTCAGTAGCATGTTGTTTAGTGTCCATGTATTTGTGTGTTTTGAGGGAATTTGTTGGTGGTGATATTTATTTTTAGTCCACTGTGATCTGAGAAGATGCTTGATATTATTTCAATATTTTGAAATTTGTTAACAATTGATTTATGTCTGAGAATGTGACTGATCTTGGAGCATGTTCCAGGTTTTGATTAGTAGAGTATATACTCTATTGTGGTTGGGAGGAGTGTTCGGTACATGTCTATTAAATCCATTTGATTGAGCAGTGAGTTAAGGTTTTGAATGTCCTTGTTGGTTTTTCACCTAGATGATCTATTTAAAACTGTTAGTAGGATATTTAGGTTTCCAGCTATGATTGTGTGAGAGTCAATGTCCTCTCTTTTTTCACTTAGTAGTTTTTTTCTATAAAACCTCAGTAGTTGTTTTATAAAAACTGTTTCTGTGTTGGGTGCAAACATGTTTAAGATGGATATTTCTTGCTGGTGGATTGAAGTTTTTATCACTATGTAGTGTCTTTCCATGTCCTTTTTAACTTTTGATGGTTTGATGTCTACTTTGCTTGATATCATAATGGATATATCTGCTCTCTTCTGTATTCTGTTTGCATGAAAGGCCACTTTCCAGCCTACAACTTTGAGTCTGGGGTGTCCTTTGTAGTGAGATGAGTTTTCTGGAGGTGCAGCAGAATGTTGGGTCATGCTTCTTTATCCAGTTTGCCACTCTATGTCCCTTCAGTGGCACATTCAGTCTATTCATGTTCAAATTGATTATTGAAATGTGAGAGTTTACTTCTGTTATAGGGCTCTTAGGGGGTTGCTTTGTTTCCTTTTTACTTTTGTATTTATATTTGTATATTTTCATTTTTTTTGAGTGCTCTGTGTGCTATATTAACTCTGTGTTTTCATGTGTTTCTGACCATTCTTTTTTTTTTTTTTTTTAATATTCAACACCTTCTTAAGTGCCTCCTGAAGGGCTGCTCTGGAGATGGCATATATTCTTAAGGGTTGGATTTCTGGGAAGGATTTAATTCTTCATCAATGGTGAAGCTTAGCATGGCAGGGTAGGAAATTCTTCACTGGCATTGCTTAGCTTTAAGAATGCTAAAAATTAGACTCCAGTCCCTTCTAGTTTGTAGTGTTTCCGTAGATAAGTCTGGAGTGATTCTGATGGGTCTTCTCTCGAAAGTAGTCTTATGTTTCTCTCTTGCTGCCTCTAGGATTTTTTTTCCTTCATGGTTACTTTGTGGAGGCAGATTGCTACGTGTCTTGGTGATTGTCTTCTTGTATTACTTTACAGGTATTCTCTGACTGTCTTGAGATTGAATAGTCCCTCTTTAGCAAAATGTGTAACATTTTCTTGGATGACCTTATGGGGTGTTTGTTCCATGATGTTCTCGGTTTTCCTTTCTGGACAGGAATACCAATCAGGTGTAGATTTGGCTTTTTGACATAGTCCCACATCTCTCAGATGCTTTGCTCCTTCTTTTTGAGTTTTTTTCCTATGTTTTTGTCAGACTGGGTTAATTTCATATTTTGGTCTTCAAGCTCTGAGAGTCTTTCCTCTGCTTGGTTGATCATGTTCCTTATGCTTGTTACTGTGTTTTCTTTTCTTTTACTTTTTGTAATTTCCAGGATGGAGTTCTTCATTTCCATTATTTCCAAATAGACTTTTGGCCTTTCTGAAGTTTGGCAACTAGGCATTTACTTACTATGAAACTTTGGTATTTTGCTTCTAGTTTCTCTTGGTCCTCTATGTTCATTTTAGCCATCCAATCTCTGGTTTCTGTGACTGCCATCTGAGACAGGCTGTTCTGGGTGGTTTCCATTGCTTGTGCTCTGATGCTGTTTTTTCAGTAACTGTCTCTTCAGAACTCAGAGTGTTACCTATGTTTGTTCATTGATTTTTTTTTTCATTTGTGACAGGCCTTTCTTCCCTCTTTATAATTCCTCTTTTTTTTCCCTCTGAAGCTAATCAATGACCCTTTCCTCTATGTTCCTTTCTGTGGTCACTGAGTGAGAGTGGCAGGGGCATTCACTTCTGTTCCCACTCCTGTGGTAGGTTTCTTTCCTGTAGATTTTATCTCCTGCTGTTAATCTAGTTGAGTTAGTTTTTAGCCCCTGCTACTAGCACTCTGCAGAGAGTGAGTAGGGGATGAAACCCCCATCTGCTACCTGTGGTTTGCTGTCCAGATGTCTTTCTTTCCATAAAGAAAGTTTTTGGGTGTCTTTCATGTTGCTCCCTCCCTGATCAAATGAGCACTCTGTTCTTGAAAAAGAGCAAGTTCCCTGTCACAGGGGAGGGAGGAATATGTTCTGTATTCACACAGGGCTTAAAGTGATTATTTTTGATCCGGCTGGGAAGATGGTCACTAGTTGACAGTGGGCACTAGCTGGGTTCACTCTTCAGGGGGGCTTTCCCTGCCTGGGAGCCAGTCACCATGCTTCACTGGCAGAAGGCATGTTCATGGCAACTGACCAGGCATGGATTTTGTTTCCTATTCCACTTGGGCTCCAGTTGCCCTCCACTGTATCTTGACCAGGACTCCTTTCACATGGGAGTGATAATGCACATTTGGCTGGGGGGCAGTGAACTGACTTAAAGTGTCTTAGAATTACTCACCCACTCTCCTTTACCCAGATCCCTGCATCTGCCATCACTTTCTGGTCCCTTTGTGTTAAAATAGATCTTTGCAGGGTCTTTCACGTGTTCAAAAGTGCTCAGGGTGTCTTTGTCTATCATGGTGGAGTCTCTATTCCCTGCCTTGCTCCACAAGACAAGTGCCAGTCTGCTGTTCTATGGTAGCCATCTTGAATCCTCTAGAAATTAACATTATTTGACACTGGTTGTCACAGGAATAAGCATTCCCTTTGCCTTTTCCAGTATTTTATAGCTTTTGTTTAGTCTAGTATTCAATATGAGATTGCCATTTTTTCCCTGGAAGTGCTACTCTGGGCAATTTGAAATATAATTTTCCATCCATTGAAGGTCATTCTCTTCCACAGAAGCCAGAACAACAACACTGTGCAGCTAGTTTCCCTTGATATTCTTAAGACAATGTTGTTGCATTAGCATCCTGCCCCTGTTAAAGAAAAAAATATGCCGACACTTGTTCAAACAGTAAGGAAGAAATTATTTAGTATTATTGCAATAGGTGTCAAGACTATTGCAACAGGGAAGAAAGACTGGACTTAACTCTTCTGAATACAGCAAAAACATCTGGCAATTTATAGCCAATAATCAGATTCAGGCAATCAATGGGTAAAAAATTACTAAGAGGAAACATCGAGGGTGGGAGATTCTCTCCAAACTAACTTAGGAGGATTCCTGCTAATACTGGGTGGTGTGGGCATGGCAAGAATAGGCCAGGGCAGGTGAGGGGAGAGGCAAATTTAAGGCTCTGTCATGAAGAAAGCTCAAAGGAACCTGACTAAAATTTGGTCAAGGAGAGTCTTTGTCACCCTTTACTTCTCATGCAAATGCTGTGTGGTGATGATAAGAACTTTATAAACATGAAGACCCCTGTGAAAGAATATCCTGATGACCTATTCATAGCTCTCAAGTTGCTGTCAATCAATTGGCTCCATCACCAACACGACCTGTTGATAAGACAAAGCTGATTTCATTGATTCACACAATAAGGAAGATTACCATCTTTGCAAAATTTCAGCATTGTGTTAGATGGGAGGAAAATAAGGTTGGAATTTATTGAGAATTAAAGGTTTAGTTTAAGATGGGTCTTTCAATGTGTTAACTTCATTAAAAGTGGGTAAGCCATCATAATACAACAGTCCAAGATTGGCAAAAACAGCAAGGTGAGGATTTGGGTGTAAGTGATTCAAATAATCTTAGAGTGAAAATTTCTGTTTGTGTTTTCCATTGAAGAGTTAATAGATTTTTCATTAAGTTTCTGTAATGAACAATCAAACCAGTTGTTTGGATCAGACTTTCCCAGAAGACTTTTTAAAAACGTTAATGAATACAGTGGAATAGCAAACCTATTTTAATGTAGGCAGTGTCCTAGTCAAAATGGGAGGGTGGCTGGTATTGGCTTTCATTGTCCTTTGCAATACATGAAGATTAAAGTGGGGCATTTTTTTTCTGCATTTTCAAGCACTAAATTAGTTAAAAACACAGTCCAGCGCTACAGGTTTTGTTTTGTTTTGTTTTGTTTTTTTGCTAAAACCCAGAGCCTATGGTGACAATACAGCAGTGGGATATATTGAAAAAGCACTGAATTTTAAGGAGTTGGAAATATCGGATTCTAGTCTTAGCAATGACCTTAACATGCTATATGGCTTTGAACAACATAGTCTACTTTACTTAGCATTAGTTTAAAATATATAAAATTGTCTGAATTGGATTGCAAAATCTCTAAGAGCTACTCTAACACTGATATTTTGTGCCTCTGTTTTTTTCACACAAAAAATGAAAAAGACTCTAAAGCTGAATTTAAAGATAAAAATCTTAATTTCCATTAATCTATTTTATAATTTTGAAAAAGTTTAATGATAGCACAAGTATCTCTACTACTAAAGCCAATCATGTTTGCCAGATGGAATTTCTAAGAGTAAAATGCGGAAAGAAGGTTCCTTCTCTAAAACGTTGACAGTTGAAAAGCCACAAGGAGCCAGGTGTGGTGGCTCGTTCTTGTAATCCCAGCATTTGGGGAGGTGGAGGTGAGAGGATTGCCTGAGTCCAGTGGTTTGAGACCAGTCTGGGCAACTTGGCGAGACATCATCTCTACAATAAATCAAAAAATTAGCCAGGCGTGAGGGCACGTGCCTGTGGTTTCAGATACTTGTAAGCTGAGGAGGAAGGATCACCTGAGCCCAGCAGGTAGAGGCTGCAGTGACAGTGAGTGTGCTACTGCACTCCAGCCTGGGCAACAGAGTGAGACTCCTATTCAAAAAAAGAAAAGAGAAGCCACAAGGCCAAAAAACTATGAAGGGGATGAGACACATATCAATGTACCATTCATATGTGGTAGTTTGAATGTTTAATTGAGCCCATTGGCTTAAGAAGATTCAGAGTAAAGGGAAAAACTATTAAAATTCATGCTGTAGAAAAATGTTAATTGTATGGAGAAATGTGTATACTATATTGTTAACTGAAAAAAATCAGATTGCAAAACAATAGGTAATTTATAGTTGTAGTTTGTGTAAAAATATTTATGTATACACATATGTGTAAAATGAAAGACCAAGCAATGCTCTGTAATATTAAAAATTAAGATAATTATATGGGTTTTAATTTTCCTTAGCTTTTCTGTATTTTCTGTCTTCTACAGCAAGTATTGGATTTTTGTTTATATATAACCAAGTATGTTATGCAAAAAAAGTGAAGAAAGGATGAGAATGAACAGGTTGAACTTTTCTTCAGAATTTGTATTTGGTATAATGGAATTCACAAGTCTGCCATTACACTTGAAGTTACTAATAGATTATCTTGCAGTGTGATAAGGTACCATCTCTAGGAGGCCACTGTTTAAAGGCAAATAGGTTAGTTGGGATAGAATTACCTATAAATTCATGAGTATCCATTCACAGAGACAATAGTCCTGAAGAAATGAGACATGGAGAAATGCAGTACTTTGGTGGTAGTTAGGAAGATGGCTTCACTTATTGTCTAGAAGGGTGTGGTAGGTAGTAATCAAGCACCATGATCACAGGTCATGGTTAAAGTTTCCAATTATTAGAGCTGCACAAGGCAAGTAGGATTCCTACCTTATGTTCATATTTTATTATGATATCTGCCTATATTGATGAGTCTTAAAACAAATGAGATTTTTTTCCATGAAAGTTCCATTGTATAATCACTTCATTGCTCATTTTTACAGATTTAATTCACTTCTCAGTCAGATAGACAGAGAGAAATCATTCCCCTCAGAAAATCACAGTAGATAAAATATGGGATTAGTGATGGTGGTTAATCTCTTCGCTTGTCCACTGCTTAGAGTTGAGGGCTGCAGGAAAGGTAAGGAGGGCCATATGTATAAGAAAAGTAGAATTTTCTTTTTTCCCCCAGTCCTAGAGTAATGCCACCATTGGCTACTTTATTGCTTGTGGGGGCCATTAAATGATTTTATCTTCTTCCCTTATAGTCAAGATAGTGTGACAGTGCTGATACATCAAGTATTGGTATTTCCAAATATTTCCAGTTATAATTTTTCTTAAAGACATGTTTTCCCATTTTTTGTTAGATAATTCTTTTTTTTGCTGGAGTATGATATTCTGTAAAGTGAAATAAGGAAAATAAAGTCCCTTCAGCTGAACTTATTAAGTAATTGGTGCCAAACTTCCATCAGCAGCATTAGTGGAGAGAAGCAACCAGCTTGGAAAAACCTGAGTCAATATGTTCGGATTTGGAATATATCATATGAGATTTTGTTTGTTTGTTTGTTTCTCTGATATATAAATATATACATAATATACACATATATTATGTATATATTTCTAAACATAACTTGTCATGTAAATAAGACATTAAATTTATGTCATATGATTATATAAAACATTTGCCAGAAGTTGGCTGCCTAGAAGTACCCAGCACTTACCTCCTCTACAAAGAAGGACAAAAAGAGCTAGTAGATAACCACAAGTAGAATAGAGCTAAGAGAAAACACTGAAATTCGACTGGGAATTAATTGGTGGGAGCCCTCTGAAGCATGGAAGGAAAAGGAAGCCAAGCAGCTGGTCCAGCCGGGATTTTCTTGGAGCAAGCAATAACTCTCCATTGAAAGAGATAGGTAAGGGAGATTCCTCCAGCCGTCCACATTTTCACTGTGAATTCCTGAAATTTTCCCCATGGGAAAGCTCCTCAACCCTCGTGGGCCCTGAGCCTAGTAAAAAGAACTGTTTAGAATCTATGCAATAATAGAATTCCAGAGAGGGAGTTTGCATTGGATCCCTCCCGACCTCCAGCATGGTGCCAATTGGGGACCCAGCCCCTGCCTGTCAGACTGCATTTTGCCCTAAAGTCCAACAGCTCTCACATCTCCACATCTCTGGAGCCCCATTGACATCCCTCCACATTCACCCCACAAGTCACAGCATTGTGAGGCCTTGTAGACCCAACAGTGCAGCTAGATTCCCAGCACTCTGGCCCACACAGCATTTCTCACTCCAAGGAACAGGCAGTTCAGTGTGCCAAGGAGGCTGGCTCCAGGACAAAGGAAGTTAAAGCATGTGCTTCCCAGAGCCTGAGATTTGCTTTCCTGGGGCTGCTGCCACTGATAACAACCCCACCCCTTCTAATGGCAGGACTGTTTCACACCTGCGTGCACCTTCAGAGGGCTTGAGGATTGACCTATCCATATGCCATTCTAGGGCCCAAGGATCAGTCCACACCCATTTACTGCAACAGTCACCCATGTGTGCCATCTGGAAGCCTGGGGACTGACCTACTCCACCTGCCACTGATGGCACCTGCACACAATATTGAGAGTCCTGACAAAAGGCTCACTCTGTCCACCAACACCACAATATTCATATGCCACCTAGGGGTCTGCGGACAGGTCTGTCCTGCCACTGGCAGTGCCTAAATGTTTTGTCCAGGAACCTGGGGATCTATCTGCTTCGCTTGCCACTACAGGTGCTGCATATAACATTCGGAGGCCTGGCGACAGGCTAGCCCTGCCCACCACCACCATTTCTGGTGCCCACATGTGTTGTCCAAGGATCTGGGGGTTTACCTTCTTTGACTGTCGTGACCAAGTCCTGCATACGCCTTCCAGAGGCTTGGGGATGAACACAACCCTCTTGCCACTACCATTTGTGTATGCCTATCAGAATCCTGAGGATTGGCCAGCCCAGCCCAGTGCCACCACCACTGATACTCAGGTGTACCATTTATATGTTTTCCCATAGCATCTACTGTGTTTAAAACCATGCATGCTACACAGAGGTCAAAAGACCACTCCTCTTGCCCAGGTCACCACTGCCACTGTGAAGACCTAGAAAGCTGCCTAGAGGTCCCAAAACAGGCTCACTGAGACCCACCACCAGCAGCACCCACATATGCCACTGGGAGATGTGAGAACAGTATGCCCAGCTCATCACCAAGATCAATAACGCTCAACGACAAATGTGCCTGCTGTCCCTGTCCGCAGTAAAACTTTGCCACAGTCTACCCTAACGATCACAACCTAAGCCACTGAGAAACTCTGACACCACTGACACTGATTATGGCTGATGAGAAGTGTATGTGAATGGAAACTACACTACTGTACCCATTTAAAATCAAAGTCAAAGCACCCTAGAAAGCCAACACTATGGATACATCTATTAAAAAAAGAATGTCTTTTTCTATGAAATGCAGTTCATAAAATTGGAAGAAGTGATTGTAATACCAGATGTTCAGATATCAACATAAAAACACAAGAAGTGTAAAAAACAAGGAAACACTACATTGCAATGACAAACAATGAGTGAGAAAAAAGGAACAAAAGATGTACCAAACAACCAGAAAATACTTAACAAAATGACAAGAATAAGTCCTCACCTATCACAAATATTCTTGAATGCAAACAAATTAAATTCTCTACTTAAAATAGACTCGCTGAATGCATTCACACACACACACACACACACACACACACACACACACACACACACACACACAGAAACATACACACACGACCCTGCTATATTTGGCCTACAAAAAACTCATATCACCTGTAAAGAAACATATAGATTGAAAGGGAAAAAATGTAAAAAGATATTCCACACAAATGGAAATCAAAAGTGAGCAGGAATAGCTATACTTATAGCTGATAAAACATACTTTAAGTGAAAAACCATAGAAAGAGAACCAAAAGAAGGTCATTATATAATGAAAAGGAATTAGTTGAGCAAGAGAATATAATGATTCTAAATATATAGAGACCCAACACCAGAACACCCAGATCTATAAAGCAAGTATTAGATCTCAAGGGAGTGATAGACTCCAATACAATAACAGTTGGTGACTTCAACATGCCACTCTCAGGATTGGACAGGTTGTATACACAGAAAATCAATAAAGAGACATTGTATTTGAAATGCACTTTAGATTAAATGGATCTAGTGGGAATTTACAGAACTTTTGTGCAACAGCAAATGCAGAATATACATCTTCTCAATCCACAGAAGATTCTCCAGGGTAGGTCATATGCTAGTTGACAAACCAAGTCTCAACAAATTTTAAAAATAGAAATCATATCAAATATTTTCTCAGACCATAATGAAACAAAACTAGAAATCAATTTGGAAATTGTACAAGAACATACAAATTAAATAACATGTTTCTAAATGACCCTTAAGTCAACATAGAAATTAAGAAGAAAATTTAAAAAATGAGAACAAATAAAAATGGAAATAAAACATACCAAAATTTATGGGATACAGGGAAAACAGTGCTAACATGAAAGTTTATCTCAATAAAATATCCACATCAAAATAGTGGAAAGATTTCAAATAAACAACCCAAAGATATACCTCAAGGAATTTAAAAAAAGCAAAAACAAGCAGAACCCAAAATTAAGAAAAGGAAAGAAATATAAAAGATCAGAGCAGAACTACATAGAATATAAACTAAAAAGTGTAAAAACTCAGTAAAATGAAAAGGTTTTTTTTTTTTTAAAGAACATATCAAGGGAACAGAATAGAGAACCCAGAAATAAAGCCACATACCTAGAATTAACTGATCTTTGGCAAAGCCAACAAAAAAAGCAATGGGGAAATACACCCTATTCAATAAATGGTGCTGAGAAAACTGGCTATCCATATGCAGAACAATGATACTGGGTTTCTAACTCTCAAAGATGTAAATGTAAGGCCTAAAATTATTAAAATTCTAAGAGAAAACTTAAGAAACACTCTTCTGGACATCAGCCTAAGGAAAGAATTTGCAACAAACATTCTAAAAGCAGTTGTGGCAGAAACAGAAGTAAACAAATGGGATTTAATTAAACTAAAAAGTTTCTGCTCAGCAAAAAAAATAATCAACAGAGGGAACAAAAAACCTGTAGAATGGGAAAAAAATATTTGCAAAGTATACCTCAGATAAAGGGCTAATATCCACAATCTATAAGAAACTTAAACAATGCATCATGAATAAAACAACCCCATCAAAAAGTAGGCAAAGTGTATGAGTAGACACTTCTCAAAAGAAGACACACAAGTGGTCAACCAAACATGAAGAAATGTTCAACATCATTAGTAATCAAATAAATGCAAATTAAACCATAATGAAATATCATCTTATACCAGTCAGAATGGCTATTATTAAAAAGTAAAAGAACAACACATATTGGTATGATAGTGGAGAAAAGTGCACACCCAGTTCCTGTTGGTGGGAGTGTAAAGTAATTCAACTTCTATGAAAAACATTATGGAGATTTTGCAAAGAACTAAAATCTGAATTACCATTCGAACCAGCAATCCCACTACTAGGGATATACCCAAAGGAAAATAATTTATTAGATAAGAAAGATTGTTGTACTCATTTGCTCACTGCAGCACTATTCACAATAGCAAACTAATGAAACACACACACGTGCATGCACACACACACACATACACACACACACACACACAACTTTCAGATCTAATAAAACAATTCAGTAAAGTTGCAGAATACACAATTAACATAAAAAATCAGTGTCATTTTTATATAGCAATCACAAACTAGCTGAAACAGAAATCAATGAAACTATTCCATTTGCAATAGTTACACAAAATAAAATACCTAGAAACAAACTTAACCAAGGGTATGAAAGACCTCTGCAGTGGAAACTAAAAAAACTCTGATGAAGGAAATTGAAGAGGTCACACACACACACACAAATCTTGTGCTCATGGATGGTTTAATTAGTACTGTTAAAGTGACTATACCACCCCAAACAACCTACAGATTTAATAAATTCCTATCAAAATACCCATAGCATTCTTCATAAAAACAGAAAAAAATCTTAAAATACATATGGAACCACAAAATTCACCCAATCACCAAAGCAGTACTGACTAAAAAGAACAAAGCTGGAAGCATCACACTACCTGACTTCAAAATATACAAGGATATAGTCACCAAAACTGCATGGTACTGGTATAAAATGAGATACATAGAACAATGAAACAAAATAAAAGATTTAGAAATGAATCCACATATGTACACCCAAATGATTTTTAACAAAGGATTCATAAACATAGAGTGAGAAAAGTAATCATCTTCAATAACAATGCTAGGAAAACTGAATATCCATGTGCAGAATAATTAAACTAGACCCCTATCTCTCACAATGTATAATAATCAATTCAAAATGAATTAAAGACTTAAACATAAGACTTGAGACTTTAAAACTGCTAGAAGAAAACATAGGGGAAATGCTCCAGAACATTGGTTTAGGCAAGGATTTTTAGAGGTTAGACCTCAAAATCACAGACAATAAAACCAAAAATTGGCAAATGGGACTATATTAAACTTAAAATCTTCTGCACGAAAAAAATTAACACA
>CAUYQG010078149.1:0-53565 GCA_963574415.1 Tarsius wallacei | reverse complement strand
CTCCAGCAACTGTTATTTTTTGAGTTATTGATAATTGCCATTCTGACTGGAGTTAGGTGGTATCTCAGTGTGGTTTTGATTTGCATCTCCCTGATGATTAGTGAGGTTGAACACTTCTTCCTGTGTCTGTTGGCTGCTCGGATGTCTTCCTTTGAGAAGTGTCTGTTCATATCCTTTGCCCATTTTATAATGGGGTTGTTTGTTTTTTTCTTTTCTGCATGTTTGAGTTCCATATAGATCCAGGATGTTAAACCCTTGTCCGACCTGGAGTTGGCAAATACTTTTTCCCAGTCTGTAGGCTGTCTCCCTGCTCTCTTGACGGTTTCTTTGGCTTTGCAGAAGCTTGTTAGTTTGATGAGGTCACACTTTCGTATTGAGTGATTGTTAACCATTTTGATAAGCAATATACATTTGCTTTTTATGTTACCTGAAACATTATCTGTTGAGTTTAATATAAGAAACTTGTGATTGACCAACATAGCAAGCATAGCTTCTCCTATGAATGTGTGCAAAACCAGCATTTTTACTGGAAATGTGGTTTGTGCATCTATGTCTGGGTCATATTTGACTTCCTAGATTTAAGGTACTGATTGAGATGGAAGACTTACCCCTTGTGTAAACAATAATAATAAGCTGCCTTTGGTTTTTGGTTCTATTTAGTGAGGAATATGGCTTTTCTATATTTGTTAACTGTGCCCACCATGTGAGTGGGTGGCATGGAGGATTAATAAAGAAAACTTGAAGTCAACCTATTTTTATATGTTTTCTAGCTCATTAGAGTAGAATTCTATTTTCATTCTATTCCTGTAGCAGTTTATTTTTCTTCATCAGGAAGACAACTCTTTGTTGTCTAGAAACAAAATATATATAATGTTCCAGTTATAATAAACCTTCAGATGTAGACGGAAATATTTTGGTGATAAATTAGCCATTTTTGTAGCCAAGTATTTGATCACAACTATCAAATCTGCCGAGATATATTGATCTACCATTATAATAATTAGGAAACACATATTTTACCAATTTAAATTAAGTACACTCAGTTCTACAGTTTGTTCATTTTTTTCCAGATTCCACTAAAAAATAAAATCAGAAGAATACCAAGAGAGAATGTGCAGGTTAACCTATTCTTCTTTTCCATGTCTCAGAACATTTTCCAGGGTCCCTTGCCCACTGGCATTTCAGTAGTTTCAACAAAAGGCAATGCTATGAACTGAATGTTTGTGTCCCCGTAAATTCATACATTGAAGCCCTAACCTCTAACATAGCTGTATTTGGCGAAGGGGCTTCCATGGAAGTAATTAAGGTTAAATGAAGTCATAAGGATGGGGCCCTGATTTCATAGGATTAGTATCCTTATAACAAGATACACTTGAGACCCATGTGTGTACCCTCTCTCTGTCTCTTTTTTTGTGTCTACCTTTCTCTGTTTGTCTCTCATGTCTTTCTGTCTTTCTCTCCTGTGTGTGTACCAAGGAAAGGTCATGTGAGGACATTTGGATAAGGTGACTGTCTACAAGGCAGAAAGAAAGCCCTCACCAGAAACTGAATTGTTTAGAATCTAGATCTTGGACTGATAGCCTCTAAAACTGTGATAATTTTTGTTTGTTTGTTTGATTTTTAAGCCACCTAGTCTATGATATTTTGTTATGGCAACCCAAGCCCAATACAGGAAGGCACTGTCCAAAGGTTAGAGGGCAAAAGGAGGGGAGAAATCTGTTTACTTCTTTCCCTTTCCTTCTGCTTTCTGTGTTGGCTCTGTGAGTGCTTCTCCATCATAACTTCAGCTCCTCAAATAAGCCATTTACTCTGAGATCCCAGTTCTGACCAAGACATTTCCACCATGGCTCTGGTTCCCACCGAATGGGTAGTACTACCTTCTACTGCTCTCTTGCCCCAGAGGCGGTGATGACTTCCAGCAGTTGCCGGTCTCTAGTTATACTACTCTCCTCTGTCTTTTCCTCTACAATTGTATCATCTATTGTCTCAGCCTGTTTTGTGCTGCTATAACAGAAACACCTCAGACTGGGTAACTTATAAAGAACAGAAATTTATTTTCTCACAGTTCTAAAGTATGGAAGTCCAAGATCAAGATGCCAGCAGGTTCATCTGTCTAATGAGGGCTCTTTGCTTCCAAGATGGTGCCTTGTTGTGGCATCCTCCCAAGGAGAGAAATTGTACTTAACAAGGCTTAATCTTTCAAGGGTTAGAATGAGTCTTTTAGGTCATGCATCTTTCAGGTAATAATTGTTAGAGGGTTCATAAAACCACTCTGACTTGGCAGGTTAATAATGTGAAATCTGTTCTTCTATCAATTTCTACTAAAATCTTCCTCTCTTTTCCTCTTAACTCATAATGCATTGAAAGGACAAAACTGCAAGTTAAAAGTTTCTTCCAGCATATTATAAATTGTTGCATTGACTTTTAAGTTTTACTCATGTTCTCCATTTTTTCCTTCCCTTTCTTACTCAAAAGCTTTTTTTTTTGTTATAAATATCTATCAGTTTGAGTGAAAAAAATGATTGAAGCAAAATGATCCATGATCAAATTTAACACTAGGAGACTCAGAGAAATCATGAACTCAGACACTGATTTTATCACTGATTGCTTTTGTAAAATCTTTAATGGTTCTTTAGATGGTGTATTGGATGATGAGTCTGATTCCCACAGATAATTGAGTCCTATAGCCCTTGGTTTAATTTTTTTCTTGGTCCACACTTTAAATTTTGCCCAGAAAATTATCTGGATAGAATTTGATTGCAGATATCTATTATATTCTGATGAACACATATCAGCTCAGTCTTCCAAAGCATTTTATAATGAAGTGAAGCTGACCTGGTAATATAGTAGTATACTTCAGGCCATTGAAATGTCTCTCTTATGTAATGGTAGCCAGTTGCAATTGACTGGGAAAAATTTTGATGGGCCTCTGCTTGGAAACTTGTGCAAATATGCTCTTCATTTTTATTTCTTTTCTTAGGACTTTGAACTTTCTCTAGCAAGAAAGTGAGGTCTGCAAGGAAACATTTAATTAAATAGCATTTTAATTAAGACCTATCCAACATCTCACAAAGGAGATTTTCTATAGATTTCAACCATAAGTATGAGCAGAGTGTTCTGTACACAATTCATTATCATACTTTAATATTTGTCAAACACTCCAGGGAACATGATGTGCTTTCTTTTCAATTGTTGTGTATTTTCAGCCTTATTCAACCAAAAAAAGTGCCACTAAGTAAACATTAATATACCAATAATTTAATTGAAATTATAAAAATAATCTGATACCATCAGAAAATAAATGTTGGTCTAAAATTATCAGCATTTATGAGTTAAGTCTGTGTTTCTTTATGCATTTTCATCTAAGCAAGTAAGATTATTTTCTCGCTCAACACTGGAATTAGCTATAGCTTGGTTTCAGTAACCTCTTCCAACCCATATGTAATCCTATCTATTATTACAAATACCTACTTAGCTTAATTCTGTTAGAATTTGTAAGCACACAGAATCCTTCTCTTCTCAAATTTAGGAAGAAGTCGCCAAATTACAAGTGCTTTCATCATCATCATCATCATCATCATCATCATCAAATAATACTACTCTCCTTGAAGTGCATGAGGCTGGGCTAGAGGCTACTAAATTGCATTCAACTGCATCTGCCTCTTTACAGCAAGAGACATTTGCCCAATGTTATGGGGTATAGAAAGTGAGAGTTAAATATAAGATCCAGATAATGTGTTCTGAAGTGCTCCACCACAACCAGCATTTTACAATAATTCATGTGTACTGCATGTTTTTGTACTGAGCTAAAACTGAGCTTGAGAGGAAATTTCATTTTCAATACTGTAAATTTGCTATAAAAGAATTGAGAAATAATGTCCCCAAGCAGTGTCAGAATGACTGCTGCTTTCCCCTCTCATTGCAATTAGAGTTCTAGCCCTGGTGATGCTGATGGGTAGATATAGACACAGGTGACTTGTTTTTGATTGGCAGGCTCATGAAGCTGCTAGATGAGGGATTCCTGGAACTGTGTGAAAGATTCCTCTACCTTCAGGACTGGTTTTGGAATAGACCCTGGCTTCATGACCAAATAATAATGAGGAAATAGGGATTGTACTTCATATAAGTCAGTATCTGAGAGACAGCCTCTTAAATAGCCAGTGTCTTGTACAGCTTCTATAAATGACATTGGTTTGGTCTTTGGTTGATATGTTTTCATGAAAATTTTGTAACTTAGGGTGTGCAGTTTCAGCAGTTGATGCTCTTTTTGTCTGCATAGAGAGTTTACCTCCAACTGGTGCTATGGCCCAAACAACAAAACATATCGTATGAGAATATGCTCATTTTCCTGAAATTGATATGTGGATCTCTGATTAAATTATAAATTGCAGAATTGAATGATCATTCCAAGATTTAAAAACAAAAGAATATAAGAACAAATGGATACAGATTTAACTTTAAGTGAAATAAATAACTATTCCACAGCAATACAATTTTTCACTGTAGAAGTAGTTTCCTTCTATCTTGTATTATTATTTAAACCATAATAGAGCTGTAGTCTTAACTTTAGATTCTTTCTAACTTATCCACAATTCTACTTTAAGTAATTCCTAGACCAGGCTACTAATCTCTGAGACTGTGCATTTTCACAGTCTGCTGCAGAATAAACTTGGCAGCGAGACCTGTTCCTTGAATTTCAGGCAGTGATATCTAATTACTTACTGGAAAGCTCTACCTGGATGCTCCTTGGACAACTGAAACTTAACCTACAAAAAACTGAAGCCATCATTTCCCCTATGAAGGCCAGCTTCTACTGTGGCATTCCTTAGTTCAGTGAATGTCATTCCACATTACCATTTGTTCAAGAAAGAAATCTGGGAAATGTGCTAGACTCCCTTATCTCCTATATGTGCAATTTTATATACCCTCCATCCCTCTATCTCCACTGTCACTAAGTTCAGGTTTTCAGTATGTCTTGAATAAAAAGTATCCCAAGGTGCATGAATGCACACACACATTAGTGTACACACATAAACATAATTTGTAATATCCAATAATAGAAGATTGGTAAATCATGTATACATACTATATCATATAATATAATACCAGGAAGACATTAAGATATTAATATGTATATGTTTGCATATAAATTCTGCAGAAAGAGGTATGTAGTATAATTCCATTTGTAAGGTAAAATGCATATATACACATATATTTGAATAAAACGGGGTTTTTTTTGGTGGGGAAAAGAATACAACCTAAAAGTAATCAAGTGGCTATATTGGGTTGAGGAAGGAAGAGTTGGGTGAGGAAAAAAGATTTTTATGTTTCTTCCCTTTGTTTTAGGTGATGTTTGAATTTTTTCTCTCACTTGCAGTTCTTTAAAGAACAGTATTTTTAATTTCAGTGAACTTCATGTTATGATAACTTCTAAGTCTTAACAAAAAAGGGGCAAAGTTTAAGTTCAAGGACCATAACTAGACCAGATGAAGTGGCTAATGCCTGTAATCCCAGCACCCTGGGAAGCCAAAGCAGTAAGATCACTTGAAGTTAGGAGTTTGAGATCAACCTGGGCAACATAGTGTGACTCTGTCTCAACGAAATAAAAACTAAGTTAACCAGGCATGGTAACATGTGAACTATGATCTCACCATTGCACTTCAACATGGGTAACAGAGTGAAACCCTGTCAAAAAAAAAAAAGAAAAAAATATAACTGAAGGAATAAAACTCCTTAAATTGGATGAATAAGATAGGAGGGTAGCTAGGAAATACTCATATCTCAGAGATACTGAAATTGTATCAAAACACCGGTTCCTTCTCTAGAGTCTTCTAAAATGGGCCCTTTCGAGGCTTTTATAGAGCCTAGATTTGAGCCATCTGGAGGAAAAACAATACATAAATTGGAAATGCTGAAGTCTAGGTATGCTGATAATGTGTGACTGATCACTTATAAACTCTGGTTAAGAGAAGCTCAGGGAGTAAGTATTGTTACTTGGAGTGACTTTCTGCGAATAATTGGACCCCTAAGAAATCCATTTTTATGTACTGAAACCTTCAGAAAAACAGCAAAGTACATACCTACTTCCTCAGCACTAATTAGTTGCTATGCATTGTTCTATGGGCTTTATATGTTTCTAATCCTCATGACAATTTTTAAATTAAGTAATATCAATTACCCCTATTTTACAGATGAAATCTAATGTTTAGAGAGGTTGAGTAATTTGCCATTGTCAGATGCAAGTGGGCACCTCTCCCCCTCAAAAAACAGAATTATTTTTTGGAGAGTAGGCCTCTTGCAGTACAGGTCTTCCCTGCTAGTTGTGTTGGGAACCCATCAGCATCAGTATATTAGCTAGTATTATTGTAAGAGGCTGCATTCAACTTCACTGTTTTTTTTTTTTTTGAGATTCTTTCAGCGCATTTGCCCATTTTATGATGGGTGATTTAAGAGAACAACCTGCCTATACCATGCAGTGTTAAGAAGCTTTTTTTTGTTTTTGTTTTTTTACCAAAAATGGTATGATCCCCATGTCCCACTCTCCCTATTTACCTGATCTTGCTGTGAGTGACTTTTTTATGTTTCCTTGGATGAAAAAAGGCCTCATAGGGAAACGTTTTGCCAATGTGGAAGAGGTGAAACAAAAAAATGGCAGAAGCACTAAAAAGCATCAAACTTTATGAGTTCAAAACTGTTTTGAGCAGTGGAAAAAGTGTCTTGATAGGTGTATTGCATCAAACAAAGATACTTTGAAGGTGACGGAAGTTTAAACATGTAAGAATAAATACGCAATTTTTTATAAATAAATTCTTTTTTTGGAGGACCTCCCCCCACCTGTAGTAAGCATGGAGTCAGGATTTGAACGCAGGCTGTCTTGCCCAAGAGCCCAGAGTCTCAGCTATTGGTGTTAATGAAAAAAAATGCATAGGTTACACATGTGGATGAATGCAGGGTCCCAGTGGATAATTTAACTGAACACAAAGGACCAGGCAAAAGACCTCAAACAGCACATGGAGGGATCTATGTGAACCTCTAAAGCAGATCTGATGTTGTCAAGTCTGATTTTCTAGGAAAAAACCAGGACCCAGAATGGCCATTTCCATAGGATCAGGACTTTCCCTCCTACTTTGGGTCAGTCTTTCTTGACTCTTCTGACACAGGGTAGTCAGACAGCTAGCTGTTTCCTTGGCATAGGTCCATTGACCACAGCCTGGAAATTCCATGACTACTGAGCTCCATATATTTGGATGTAACTATATTGTCAAAATGAATGGGTAACTCACTTGTGTTTTGTTTGGAGACAATTTGGACAACTTTCCTAAAGCAGGTTATAATTTTAAATTTGTTTCCAAATGAGTAAGTTATTATTTAGTATACTAGAAAAATGCCTTGCTGCCTGCTGGACTAGTATGGGGAGAACAGATTTAGCTAATAAAAGTTTTTGACTGGAGACAAATCATGTAATCTTCTTCTTTCTTTCTCCCAAACATCTGAAATAGAGACTGTGATGAGCAATATATAAGGTTGCAGCTCAGATTGAAAACGGGACCTCACTTCTCTCTCCCCCGTCTCTTAAAAAAAAATAAAAAAGTTATTAAGCGCTTATTGAACTAGACACTTCACCCATATTATTGCATTTAACCCTCACAAGAACCCTATGAATTGATACAATTTCATACTGTTCAAATGAGGAACTCAAGACTCTGAGAGATAATTATGTATTTTAAAAAAAAATCACCGAGTAAGTGGAAGCATTGGGATTTCAACCTAGTTATATGTGATTCCAACATCATTGCCTGAATTTCAATTTCCCTCTCTTTTCCCTTCTTCTAATGCACTTAATTTTCATTTTTATTGCACAGTTCTCCACTAGGCATTTTCAGCTGCTGCCAGACTGGTGTCATTGCCATTACCTGCATGTACACTCCATTTTCAATGACTCTGATCATGTTCAGACAAACCTCATGATCGCCTCCTGCTCATACCGTCTGCTATTCTGTTGATAAGACCAGAAACCCTGAAGTCATTCTTTGACACATTCATTTCTTTTATCTCCCCATATACAATCCATCTAAAAGTCCTATTGATTTTACCTTCTAAATATTGTTCGACTACAAATGTTCTTTCCGTTTCAGTGGCCACCATTCTAGACCCAACTACTATAAGCTCTTAGTTGTACTCCTGCCATATTCCTTGTTCCGGTATGGCTTCTCTTGATCCCTTAAATTTATTCTTCAGCCAGAGTTATCCTTTCTATATAAACATTAAGCAAGCCAATCACCCTTATTCCACCTTCAAATCCTTGCTCTATTTAAATATTTTAGTAGTGATTTTCTATAACTTGAAAAACAAAGATAAAAAGCTTTAATTGAGCCTAAAATGCCTGCTCAGCTGACCTCTGTGTGCCTCTCATGACTTCCCATGCCATGGGAATGTATTTTTGTATTCTAATTTCAAAGAGAGATACAAGTCAAGTTTCCCCTGTTACTGGGGCTTTTGCACATACCATTTCTTCTGCCTAATAAATTTCCTTCTATCACTCTTGAATGATCACTACCCACTCTTTCTTTTTGCCTTCAGTTTAATAGTTATACTCTGTTAAAGCCTTTCCCAACCTTCCTAGCCAGATGTTGCCCGCTATTGATAATACTGCATTTCACTTTGTGGGCACAGAACTTAGTCTTACATCTACTTGGGTGATATAATCTGCCAATAGATTCTAACCTTCTTTTTATGAAACCATTTTAAAACTATCATATTCTCAACACCTGTCTCATTCTTTAAATAATAGTTGCTCAATATTTCTTGAGCTAAATGAATGACTGAATAATTTTTTTGTTGTTCCTCAATGCAAATCTAAAATGGTCTTTTCATTCAGTAATGATTTAAATAGAATCATGAAGTTTGCTCCAACTATTTCAGTGAGCAGCATGTTCCTTCTTTGAAGATCACACAAATTACAAATTCCTCACTGTTGGCATTTACTTGTTCTTCCTCCTTTCCTAGGAGATCTGCCCCTTAAGATGTAGGGTCAAAATGCACTTTTGCTGATTCATTCCCTTCACTGTCTGTCTTTCTCCTACACCTGCTTTTGTGCCATAAATAAAATATTGCTAGTTTAGATTCGGTCCTAAATAAATACTAATTGATGTGAAGTTTCATGAAACTCAGTAGGAAATTCATGGAGAGAGTGTGAGAGAAATAATTTTGGCTAATTAACATTCCTCTCTTTTTTTTTTTTTTTCAATTTTATATGGCTCTGACTTTAGAAGTTTAAAAAAATAATATGGTAAAACACAAAGATGTGTTGAAAAGAAAAACGTAGAAAAGAATCTAGCAGACAAATGCTAACAAACACATTAAGGGTGAAAATTCACATGGAATGAAATCTAAAGAACAGTTTATATTGGTTAAGAAATAATTCATCCAGTATCTCTTACATTTATAAACATTTAAATCTTTTACATTTAGAAACCTCTCACATTTACATTTATGAATAACATAGGATCAAATATAAACATGGCAAAACTGACAGAAATGCAAAGAAAAGTGGAAATAACAACAAAATCCTAGGAAGCTTTGACCTGATACTTTCAGAAATGGTCATGAAAGTAAACAGACACATCAGAACACACATAGATACATATGAACATACACTCTCCCACAACATTGAACCCAACAAGTAGAGATCTCACTTTGTTTACTAATGCCCTCATAGTATTTATAAAAGCTTTTTATGTGTTAAGGTCAAAGAAAATGTCAATAACTTACCCAAACTAGATAATATTAAAACCATTCAATTTCTTTGCCAACTATTTGTCTTTTAGGTCGTTTTTAGTTATTTGTTATTACAGATAATACTGAGAAGACTATGATTATATTGATCTTCTTGCCTACATGTGAAATAATTTCTGTATACCTAAAAGTGGATTTATACCTAAGAAGTGATATTATCTAGGCACGAGTTATATGTATAAAGATGTTCAGTGTAGTGTTATTTAAATAGAAGAGACTTAGAAACAACCTGAGTATTCATATTGTTAGAAAGCTGAAGTATATATCAGAATAATAGCAAATATAGGAAATAATAACACAAATACACAACAATGCAATGCTGATGTCAGCTAAATAGAATGGATTAATCAGAAAGGACATGGACCGTACTAAATTTGCACAAGAATACTGCTATATACTGGCTTGATTTCAGCCATGGAACACATCATTTTTGGCAGCTGCTTTTAAATTTGGGAACAACTTGTATGAATTACACTTGAAAAATGTCCATAATATATTGTTTGAAGGAAACAGGGTAAGTTTCAGAATTTAATCTACACATTTAACATGATTTTATGTGAAAATAAATAAATAAATAAAAATTCACTGTTTACATGCCAGGGATGTGGTGTATATAATTTTTCAGAATGTTTTGATGTATTTAATAATATTTGACTCATAATTCACATTAATGTTTTTGGTTTATCAATTGTATATTTTTCACTGCATTTTCTTATTTCTCTTAACCCTCCTTTTAATCAGCTTATCTCTTCTCCTTCCTGCCTCACAAAAGGGCTGACACAAAAGAGAGAAGAGAAAGAATAGTATTCAGTTCCTGGAGTTTTGAATTTCAGAAGTCTAACATGCAGGAAGAAATGGAAAGAACTCAGGAAATGAAGAAGAGATTTGGGAGAAGACATGAAGTTACAGGATGCCATTTTGACCACTTATCCCATCAGGAGAGAAAGAAGGGAAGAGTTAGACAGTAAGCAGTAAGGTTTTCATAGAATTGAGTAAGCAAGAAAGAGACTTGGAATTCCATAATTTTGCCATCCTGGGGCAAAGCCAGATTGAATCCAGGATAGGACAATGACAGGCTGCAGATGATTTTCAATGTTGAATATATATAAGGACTGAGGATCCTCTCCAGAGAAGTGACTGCATGTATGTCCAGGCAGATGGATGAGTCAATTTCGAAAGTCAGGGTGCAGGAGTGCCAGAAGGATTCCTGAACTCCTGAGGGAATATCATAATATATCTTCTTTGTTCAAGGATGGCACGAATTTAATACGGGGAGTCATCCGACCTGCAGACACTCTGTAGAGAGAGACCTACGTAAATCCACAACCCAGACTGAATTAGACAAGAATCATCTCAGCAGACACCACAGTAGAAAGATAAGGATGAGATTTTTTTCTTTTTCTTTTTGGCACAATTGAGTTCCTTTTAGAGCCTAGATGTTAGACCTTTGTCAGACATACAGTTGGCAAATACTTTTTTTTCCAGTCTGTGGGCTGTCTCCCCACTCTCTTGATGGTTTCTTTGGCTTTGCAGAAGTTTGTCAGTTTGATGAGGTCCCACTTGTTTATCTTATATCTTATGGCATGGGCGCTTGGGGTTTTGATCAGGAATTGGTTGCCAGTTCCAATTTCCATAAGGATATCTCCTGCATTTTCTAAGGTTCTTATAATTTGAGGTTTTACATTTAGGTCTTTGATCCATTTAGAGTTGACTTTTGTGTATGGTGATAGGTAGGGGTCTTGTTTTAATCTTTTGCATGTAGTCAGCCAGTTTTCCCAGCACCATTTACTGAATAGCTTCTCCTCTCTCCAGTTGTTGGTGGTGGAGGCTTTGTCGAAGATGAGTTGGTTGAGAAATAGAGGTTTTGCTTCTGGAATCTCTATCCTGCTCCATTAGTCTATATGCCTATTCTTATACCAATACCAGGCTGTTTTGATTATTGTAGCTTTATAATAGAGTTTAAAGTCTGGAAGTGTGATACCTCCTGCATTGGCTTTTTTTTGTTTTAGTTTGTTTGTTGTTGTTGTTGTTGTTGTTTGCTGAGGATTGTTTTGGTTATTCGTGGTCATTTACATTTCCATATAAATTCCTGTATTGTCATTTTCAGGTCTGAGAAGAATACTGCTGGTAATTAATGGGTATTATGTTATTTGTAGATTGACTTGGGTAGGATAGACATCTTAACAATGTTGATTCTTCCAATCCATGAGCATGGAATAATTTTCCATTTGTTTGTGTCATCTTTGATTTCTTTGAGCAGTATTTTGTAGTTTTCATTGTAAAGGTCTTTCATGTCTCTGGTTAGGAAGATGCCAAGGTATTTGATTTTTTTTTTTTTTTCTGGCTATTGTGAATGGGACTGTGCTTTTTATTTGGGTTTCTGTTTGTTTGTTGATGGCATATAGAAATGTGACTGTCTTTTGCACATTGATTTTATACCCTGAGACTTTGCCAAAGTCCTTTATCAGTGCAAGTAGGTTTTGACAAATTCTCTTGGGTTTTCGAGGTATAGAATCATGTCATCTGCAAAGAGGGATAACTTGACTTTCTCTTTTCCTACTTGGATATCGCTGATCTCCTTCTCTTGTCTGATTGCTGTAGCTAGAAAAAATGTTCAGCCTCACTAGTCATCAAAGAAGTGCAAATTAAAACTACACCTAACTCCAGTCAGGATGACTATCATCAATAACTTAAAAAATGACAGATGCTGGAGAGGATTCGGTGAAAAGGGAACACTTCCACACTGTTGGTGGGAGTGTAAACTAGTACAGTCTCTGTGGAAGACAGTGTGGTGATTCCTAAAAGATCTAAAAATTGACCTTCCATATGACCCCTACTGGGAATATACCCAGAAGTACTCAAATCACTCTTTAAAAAAGATACCTGCCCACATGTGTTTATCACAGCATTGTTCACAGTAGCAAGAGCATGGAACCAACCATGCTGCCCATCAAAAGAGTACTGGATTAAAAAAATGTGGTACATATACATGATGGAATGTTACGCAGCCACAAAGAAGGTCAAAATCATGAACTTCACAGCAACCTGGATGGATTTAGAGTCTATAATACTGAGTGACCTTTCACAGAAACAAAGAACTGAGTATCACATGTTCTCACTAATAAGCTAATTGAGCAATTATGGTAATACTATAAGAAAAGGATTGTCAGTAGCGGGAAACTGCCACAAGGGGAGTGGGGAAGTGAGATTGGCAGTAGTGGGAATCTGCCTGGGGAAGGGGTGGGCACAACTCATCAACAAGGGTACCTGCATGATGATGACCATTTGTATAGCTAACCCTGAATTGCGCCTCACATCTTTAAAATAAAAAAAATAAAAGAGAGAAAAAAAAAAGAAAGATAAGGACAAGAACAAGATGCTACCTCTGCTCTTCCCGAAACCCTGGCACTTCGTGAGTTTCCAACTATAGACTCAACTCTGATGGAGAAAGTGGAATGGAACTGAGGGGAAAACTGTTCTGATACTATGAGAGCATCTACTCTAAGTTTTTGTAGCAAAATAAAGTTGCACTATTTGTATATTGGAGTTTTTAGAATACAATTTGTATCTGCCTTCCCTGGATCTCTTCTTTCACTTTCTCTTAATCCCAAATTCTTACTGCTGTGAACAGAGCATTTTTATGGATAAGATTTTCCCTTTTTTTCCCTATAAGCTTCTATGTTATGGTGAACTTTTTTGCAGCCTCAAACACTGTAATTAAGAATAACAAAATTTGCTATTTTTCCTCTATAAATAATATAGTAAGTAAAATAATTCTTAAATTATTTGTTGAAGGTTACATGTTTTTAAGCTAAATATCTCCCTTGTTACTGACTGCAGTAATCATTCATATTTTCTGCATTTAAATTTAAAATTATCTGACCAAATAAAGTAGATAAAGGCTTTTCCTGTTTTCACAGAATGTTATTAAATGCATTTTTTACACTTTCTTTTATTCCTACATTCATTTTTCAGCATTTGAAGCAAGTATTAACTCTGCTTATACCCGTTAATGGCTGGATGCAGTCTTTCAGAATTTTCTTCCAAAGACAGCAAGACAAAATCAATGGCAGTTTCAGCTCTCTTGAAGATTGATGCAGCATTGCAATGCTTAGCAAAACCATGTGATCTTTTAATCAATCACTGAAATAAATCTGCGCAACTGGTGTCAGGAACCAAAGTCATTTCACACTCACCTTTCCTATTCTCTAGAATCAAAGGAAATGAAATCTAAATTAGTCTTGCAGAGCCACACTATGCAGCCTCTACTCCTAAAGGGATTTAAAATTTGTCACTGTTCAAAAGACTTGTCTTGCAATGAAAAAAATGGAGGTTGACATATTTGTCTATAAATATGAACGTGATGGAGCAACTTGTATGGTCCTGGCTCATAAATAGGCTAACCCAGAATATTGTTTCATGAAACCATAATTTCCAATCACTGGCACATAAATAGTGTAAACAGTGGCTTTATCTTTTCATAGATCCTGGAGAGATTTCGCAGCGATCTTATGATTCACTACTCTGCCCCATATAAGAGTTAATGAAATATTTTTACACAGAAGATTCTTTTCTTACTCTTGAATATCCTGAGGAAAGAAGTTTCTCTAAAAATGTAATTTATAGCCTCACTCTCCTCACTTCTAGGAACTTCTTCCACATAAAATCAACCCTTTATTTAAGGAATGGGAAAAATGCAAGAGAGTCAGTGAGTACAGAATGATGAATAATTTAAAATGTAATTTAACCTTGCCCCGCAGTGTTGCAGGAGCATTACATAGTGAAGAACAATATAATGATATCTTAGTAATGTTTTTTAGAGCTTTTATTAGCTGACTCACCCAAAATCCAAGTGTGTATTAAAGGAGTGACCATATTCAGTGTTTCTCAAATTCAGACTAAAATAGCATCTTAAATCATCCTCTTGGCCTCTCAAATTGAGCATGCAGCCTCTCTGAACACTTTACTAGTTGCCTAGGATCTTACTAGATCTGCAAATATAGCAAGCAGCAAAGATGTATAGCTGACTAGATCAGTGTACCTCCAGCCTTTTTCCTGTAGTCAAACAAGAGTTAATTAGTGAACCTGTAGAACTCCTCAACCCCTTCTCCAACTTTATCTCTCCTTTTACTTTTCATTCATGTTTCTCAGCGTGTCAAAACACGTAAAACCTAGGCTAAAAATCATGCTGGGTTCTTCTAATGGATCAGAGGAATGAGAATGCAAGGGGAATATGTGACAACTTTTGGGAAGCAAACTCAACTGTAATTTTGGCTATGAATAAGGGAGTCGGTGGCCATCCAAATCCCTGGGTCCAGAGGGGTATGGTTAACTTGAGCTTGATCCCGGCTCTCCCAAGTCCCCAGAGCATGTGCTGTTAATGTTAAGCCAAAATAGTAGTAGTTTCAAAGCAGATGGGTGGCATCACAATTCTGGGTTGTTCCCAGCAACATTCAGGGGTATATCTAAACAAAGTTCTAGTTTCCTGGGAGAGGAAAGTTTTGGCAGGTATTAGGGTTAACTCAATCTGTAGCAGAAGCCAGGACACAGGATAGACAAACAGGTGGTCTTCTGGAGGGAAAGTGTGGTTTCCTGGACAAAATGTCCAGGTTTCACATTAAGCACACCAGATATTGTAATACCAGTCATATTCCACCAGTTGGTTTCCTGGAAGCTATTATTAAACTCTGTGCATTAGTCAAGATTGACTCGGAAACTGGGCAGAAGTGAGCTTTTAGGTTGAGGCCTCAGGGCTGAAGATTCAGCAGAGCTGAGAAAGTCATGAGCACTAATTATTTTAGTCCCATGTTTGGGATCTTCATGCAACCACTGTGCCTCCAGGTGCCCAGGGAATATATGACATGCATAAACCACAAGATTCCTTCTAGGAAGCATTTCTCTTTCTGATCAGTTTAAGACCACATTATCTGTTATTTTAATTCTAAGTTGAAGATGATTTATTGTCATTGTAAAGCATATGCTATTTTGTGTTTTATAAATGGAAACTGGGTGAGATGTATCCTTTGAAAGACATTCTTTGGGGCTATGTTTAATCAAACTCTAGCACTCAGAATGATGGTGTTCCTGGCAGAATTTCAAAATAAAGGCCACTCTGAGGACAGGACATAAAATTATATTATAGCAAGGAGCATTTAAGCAAGACACTAAGATGACAGTGCCAATTACAGTGACTTTGGAATACAGGACTACGAGGGCACACAATATAGTAAAACTAGGTCAGAACATTTTTTATAATAAATATGTTTAAGGGCAGTATCACCTAGAAACAGACAACTCAGGTCTTATGATTCAATAATCTTTTTTCTTATAAAATATAAAAGATGTCATCAAGAAACCATTTAGCCAATGCAAATATATATAATTTTTTTATTGAAATAAATGATAATAAGCAGGTGAGGTGTGGAGAGTATCATAAACTTTGCCAAAACTAGATATTTGTATTCTGGAAGACCTGTATCTCAGGCTCTTATGCCAGGGAACAGACATAAGCAATACAATGGTACAATAGTGACAGAACTGATTTTGACTCAGGATAAAGAAGTGGTTTCCTATCTGGTGGTGAAGTTTATTATCCCCTATCCTTCTGATTTGATAAACAGAGTCAATTAGCATTTACAGGTGCAGTGGCTCATGTCTGTAATCCCAGTACTTTGGGAGGCTGAGGTGAGAGATTCGCTTGAGCCCAAGAGTTAGAGGTTTCAGCGAGCTACAATTGCACCACTACACCCCAGCCTGAGTTACAGAGTGGGACCCAGTCTCTCAAACAAACAAACAAACATTCCCCAAAATAGAATGGTGGTCTTCATGTCTCCACATGTCTGTGTCTACCAACAATATATCTACCACCTAGAAAGAAGTCTAGCCTGAAACATTAATGTTATTCTTGCTGGAAAATTTTTTTTGTATTTTTTTTGTTTGGAGGCATTACATAGTAAGCAACTACGGTATTGTGGACAGATATTTTTTCGTTTCAACAGCATGCTGGCAAAAACCTCATATCCTTCAGCGCAGCGTCTGTGTTCTCTGCAGTTCTGTGCAGATTCTGAAACGGAACACCATAATTACAGACTTGGATTCTGTGTGTGTTCTCAAGCCTTGAGACATAAAAGTATTAAGTTTTCTTCCCTAGTAACAATGCAATGTTTCTTAAATTTGATTATTTAGTGTGGCAGAGACTACATCTTGTGCTAGATTAGAAAGAATGATTTATCCGTTAACACCTTTTACTCATAAAATAAGAACAAAAAATCCTGTTAAATCTGAGAGTCTGTACCTTGGAGATTTTGGATAAATAGGTGACCCTAAGCCTTAGTTTTCCTTTAAAGTTAGGGAGCTTAATGTAAGGACTAGTTCTTGAACTTGCAGAAAGCTGAGAAGCTATGTCTGAACCTGCCTTGGTACAATCATCTCAAAACCACTTTGAGTGTAACCTCTGTACAAACCAATTAGGAGGGGCCTATTTGGAAGTGAAACCAGAAATTTATGATATTTATGGCAACGATGTCATAAAAGATGATTTTAGTACAATGGGGGAGATGTGAGAAAAGGTAGGCACATGAGTAAGAAAGCCTGCAGGTCTTGCTGCTTCAATAGCTGCCCAAATCCTGTGACTCAGGGCAGGCTTTCTGCAAAGTCTTTTTCTTCAAAGATTGCTGCTAGTTTGGGTCGGACAGCAGAGCCACCTACTAGGTGCTCGATCTTTCTTGTTCAAAAGAAACAAGTCTATAATAATAAAAATACAAGATTGGAAGTCACCTCAAAAAATCTAGTCTAAGCATCCACCTAATTCTTGAATATCCTTTGTAATATCTCTGCAACATGGCCATCCAGTAGCAGATAATTTATTATCTTACAAACCAGTTCACTTCTTGTTTGTACAACTCCAGCTGTTAGAAAGATCTTGCTTTTTAAGACTTGAATTCTCTCTGTTTGCCGCTTCAACTCAATGTTGCCAGTTTTACAACCTGGGTTTGTACTACACAAATGTAATCCTCCCTGATTGTGGCAGTTCCTCAGATAGTGGAGAACAGCTCTCCTGTTATCTCTGAGACTTTGTTTATTTTTTTCTCAATGATGAACATTGCCAGCTCTTTTGACCATTTTCCATCTAATACAGTATTAGAACCCTTGCCAGTATAGTTGCTTTCTTTTAAATCTACCAGAGTTTGTTTATAGCTCTTGACAAAATGTAGTATTAGGAGTGGAACTTATTCTAGGATTGGAATAGTCAAGAAGCAGAAGACAGCTGGACATTTACTCCCCCGCCAAAAGAGTCTATGCTTCTATCAGTGCAGATTAAGCTCACTATTTTTGGCAATCTCAATATTGTGTTGATTTTTCTAGAGCTTCTTCTTGAACAAATGCTCTACATCTTTTATACTTATGGACTGTTGATAAGTTTCATTTTCCCCATCCTGTTCTCATGCAGTTGTTTTAGAATCAGGGAAGGAAATTTTATTTTTCTGGGTTACATTTTATCTTGTTGAAATCAGACTATTACTCAAGTTTCTAAGAATCTTTCTGCATCCAGATTTAGGTAATTAATATATTCTCTCTCTGTACCACAGGTTCTTCATCAATGAAAATGGAAACTATCTCATAAGATGATTGTGAAGACTGTGTGATCCAACACATGGAAAGTGTTTAGAGTGGGGAAAATATATAATAAGTGCTCAATAAAGTAAATTATTATAACTTTGCAAGCAAGTCTAGTGTACAAAGATGTCTATAAGACCATGAAATAAACCACAACATGTTGGAATAAAATATTTTAGTCAAAATTATGTTGTAGAAACTGTTTGGTGAAAAATTGTTTAATAAACATAATATAAATGAACATTCAGAGGCCTTCACAATTACAGAGTCCAAAGAGAAAAATATTTTTGAAAACTTCCATACATTTCCAAGTTAGGGGGCTATATAATTGGACAAGTTGAGGCTCATTTTGAATTGTCTCCTGATATCCACAGTCCAGCTCACAGAGCCATCTGTTACTAGCAAACGCTAGACTTACCAAAATGATAAATTGCTTTGCATCTTCTCCATGTGAAATCATTACCCAAAGCTGTAGGGGTGAATCCAAGTTGTTAATGACAAAGCACCGTGCATGTGAAAAACTTATAACTTTTCTTACTGCCAATTCCATCACCAGAAGAATTAACAGAATAGCGGAGAGGAAAAAACTCTTGGTTTGTAATATTCTCAGATGTGAGTTCACATCTTAGCACAAGTACATTTTACCCGTGTGATCTTGAAAAAGTTACTAGCCCCTCAGTCCCTCTTTTATCTTTTATGGAAATGGAATAATAATAACTTCTAGAGTTACAAGGACTTTGAAGTAACAAGTGTAAAATACCAAGTATGATTAATACCAGCAGTTATTATCAATCACGCATATAAATGGATGATGGTGACAAGAATCAACAAGAATTTATTTGATGCTTACCTAGCTTCCATGAACAGAATTTGAAAGGTGAAAGCTAGCCATGTCAATAATACAATCTTGGAAGACAATAGTGAGAGGAGAATATTGAAAACAGGACCATACAATATTGTGATTAAGTGCTTTAGAATCAGTGTGGAAGCAAAATCTTAAAAATTTTTCATTTCCTAACTGAAAATAAACAGAAGAAATATGAACTTATAGAATGGTCTAATATTCTAGCATACAATTTCATTGAAACACAGGAATATTAAAAGTTTATAACTTTACTCAACTTTTATTAAATGACTATTACCTGCTAGATAACCCAGACTCTGAGAAGACAATGCCCTTGGTGGCCATAAAAGGTGTATC
Organism: Tarsius wallacei; assembly: GCA_963574415.1. NCBI lineage: Eukaryota > Metazoa > Chordata > Mammalia > Primates > Tarsiidae > Tarsius > Tarsius wallacei. The sequence continues at coordinate 33,953 of CAUYQG010078149.1, read as the reverse complement.
ATTGTATGCTTTCAGTGTCGAAGTACTCTTTCTGAATCCATGGAAACATAAATTGAAAACATTCTTATCTCAAAAATCATTGAATCATGGAGCACTGTTAACATCTTCTTTCTCACCCTACACAGCACATTAAGCATGAAATGGAACCCAACATTAAATAGCCAAGGTTTATCCTTTGATTAGTTTTTCTTTATCTCAGTAGTCAGTGAAGTCTTTGCTTTGTAGAATTAAAGTATGATGTTGGAGAATTAAAATACATTGATGAAATGAAAATGATTCAGTAAAATTTAGTCACTGTACTACAATATTTGAGACATTCAATCTCCCATAAAAGACAGATATACATTGACTTTAATTTGGAGGTATGTTTTTACAGAAATTCAACAAATTCTCCTTTAAAATTGAGACTACTTTTCAACTGTAAATTTTCAAATTTTCAGTATTTTAATTTGTTCTCTTATACTTTATTGTTGTTTAAGTAATGCATCTGATATTTATCAGAATTAATTGCTTTGGCATCTTTAAAGTTTTCTACTTATAAACCTTCTAAATACTAGAGAATTTTAACTAAAGAACATTTTTTGAAATAAGTTTTTATTATTCATTGAGAAAATATAAAAAATCTTAGACATTTAATTTTTTTTAAAGAAAATCCAAGTAGGCTTGAAAACCTCTTCTCAAACAGCATATAATTTACCATGTCATAGTAAGAACAAGATTTTATAAACCACTGTGTAATACATTTTGCCACAATAGTCAAATGTTAAAACGGGACACTGAACACTGACTAAGGAACTTAGAAATAAACATAAAATGGCATAGAAAAATTATCACTGAGCAAAAACTGAGTAATCAAGCTCTTGGACATAAAGTAATCACTTAAAGATTAACCACAAAGTAAATCATATGTCTAGAGGACATATGGCTTATCTTATTAACTATTGTTAAGTTTTTTTTTCCCCAAGTATAGTAATTTTCCTGAAAAAGAAATTGTCAAAGTGTAGGAGGGTCATTATGCCAAGAAAAAAAGGATATGTTGTCTAAGAAAGACAGTATACTCTCCTTTATTTGTTCAAGTGTGCCTTAGAGGCCACTATGTGAATGTTGCAAATGTAGCAACCCTCTGCTGAGAATTGTGCTTCCAGTCCTCAGATTCAGGTTTCACAGTTGGAAGCTCGAGGAGGAGAGGAGCTTACCTCTACTGGTGAGATGTATGAGAAACAAACTCCTAAACACCATTCTTTGTGGTTGACAAATTTTCTCTTATGACCACACCATCAGTTCCCCAACCCCCCGCCTGTGAATAAGAATCAAGACGCCCACTAGTGTTTAAGTCTCAGAGGGGGAGAAGATACTTGAAAGCAGCTAATCACAGCTAGCAAGGTAATTTCCCTAGTCAGGAGTGTAGAGCAGGTAAAGCAGCTGGAAACCTAAAGAAATGAACAATGATGGTTTTATTCGGATGAGAAAGCTAAGCCAACTCTCTGGATTAGGATGCATTTACATGGGGAACAATTTAGAAACAGAATTAGGGAGGGTTCCAGGAAAGGTAATAAACATATTTAGTGAGCTTATAGGGCAGCCAGCATTTCCAAGCAAGGTGGTCATGAGTGAGGCTCCAACAAGATAAGTTTGTCAAAATCAATTTGGGTAATGCTAAGTGCTTTATTCATCCCCTGGAGAATCACAAAGTTTAGAAAGTTCCTTCAATAAATGAATCTACTTATTTTGTCTAATTATTTATGATATTAAAGACTTTTTAACATAAACTTTACGATTTCATAATTGAAGAAATGTCTCATACTTCACCAGTTCTAGGGAGCAAATAGAGGCATCAAATTACTGGCTCAAATTCATATCACCAGGTGCAAGATGGTAGCAATGCCTGCACTAGAAATTCTGGGTATTGTCCAGGGCACTTCAAGCTACATCAGCTCAACACAGAGAACTTTGAAATAAATTATAAAAGACTTTTTACCCTGAACCCAGCCTTGCTGAAAGATAGTTGACAGAATAAATAGCTTTAAAAGGAATACTAAATTAAGAGTCAGGAGACAGATGTCCCAATACTGGCTCCACCACTACTAGCTATGTGGCACTGTGGGAAATCACATACCCTTTCTAAGCTTTGGATCCTTTGAACTAGGTGATTGCTTTAGGCTCTCCAGCAGGTCTCTTGCTTCTCTGATAATAAAGTCCCTTCTCTTGTGAGGACTTGTCGACTTATGGTTTATTAGAATTGACTCTCCTTCTCCTTGTTCTCTCCCCTCTCATTACAAGGGTGACATTGGCCATTGACCAAGTACATCCTTCTTCCTGCACCTACCCTAGTCACAGAGGTTTGTTTACCAATTGACACATGACCCAAAATGGGCCAGAGTTCTCCCAGGAAAAGAAATTTTCTTTCTGTTGGGGTTATTAAACTGGTAAGATGTGAGTGTAGGCCCAGGGGACTCATGTTTCCTTTTTTCTTTTCTCATCACATGAAAAGAGATTTTCTAAGAACTGAAGGAAGAGTCTGGATGACATCAGACATCAGCTTTTCCCATGCTGGCACAACTGTATCCCTGGACTTACAAGTAACAAGAGTCAGTAAATTCAGTTTACTTATTTAAAATGAACTTGAACTGGATTTATGTTGGTTATAACCCAAAGCCCACTCTAGTTTGAACATTTGATGATTTTAGGAGATATTTATGCTACTTAAAACAAGGATATTTCATGTTCTTAGAAAGCTTATGGAATATACAAAAAAAATTCACACTTGATTTTTTTTTTTGCTAAGTATTCAGTCATTGAAAATTCACAGTGAAGGAAGTGAATAAAACACTTGTTCCCGAGCTGGATGTGTAGAAAAATATAAGTAGCCTCAGTAAATTCATTGGAGCACTTTCTTCAGGCCTTCTACATTCGTGTTCATCTTGAGTTAGAATATGTAAAGTAGAGCAAGTTTTGTGTCGAGGAAGACATGGGGGCAAGTCAAATTAAATTGTTTGAGTATTTCAGGCCCCTTGTTAATTATAGGGGAGAGAGTCCTCCATTTGCAAGAGGAGAGGACCCAAGTGTGTGTCTCACACAGATCTCCAAGGACACATGCAAATGATCAAGTAGAAGATAAGATGTTGTCACAGAAGGCCCCTTTAAATTCCATAATACTTTGCACTAAACTTCCAAGGTCTAAGTTAGTACCTAGTGCACAGTCATGCCTATAATAGATACTAAATAATAAATATTTATTGATGATAAAGATAAGAAGGTCTGGCAAGGCCTCTTTGTCCTTTGGATACAAGGAAATTGAGCCAGCGAACAGGATGTTTGCAGTTAATACAAGACTCCACAGAGAAGAAAAGAAAAATGGAGCAAGAATTAACAATCTTCCACATCCTCACAATGGTTAGTCCTTCCACCCAGCAGTCTATAATCCTTTTATTAAATCCTCTAAATGTAAAAATTTCTAACCACTGTTTTGAGAATTTAGAAACTGCTGTAAATTTCTAGAGACTTTGCTTGATAGGGTCTCTGTTTTCATTGACCTTTAAATTTAGGATCCTCTCTTATTTCTCTTAACTAAGTTTTTAAAGATTTTCAGGCTTATACAATATATAATCTTTGACGGTTCTATCTCTTAGGATTTTTAGCTTCTTTTTCTTTCCAATTCTTAGATGAAGATTAAAGCATTCTATCTGAAAATGTAGACGTATTGTAAGATTCCAAGCACTTCATATAAATCTTATTTACTGAATATTTTGAGAGAATATTAAATTTCATTTGCTTTTTCTATGCATTGTTTTATTGTAAACAGATAGGCAATGGAAAACAAATAATTGGGAAATGTGTGATGCATATTTTAGTCCTTAATAGAATAGACATGTTTCATGAGCATACAGTATGAGAAACACTGAGTACGCGAATATGCGTGTGCTCATATGCCTTAATACTACTTAGAATATGAACTACATGATCTTGCTCAATTTATGAGAAAATAAATAAAGCAAGAGAGACACTCTGGATCCCAGAGGGACTTTTTTTCCCCAAAGCAATCAGACATCTGGAGTCTTGGTCTGATAAAAATCAATGACTCTTTCAGGGCAGTATATCTTCAGATATGGGTGTAGGAAGCAGTAAGGAGTGCATAATAAGAGAGGAATTGGTGAGAGTGGAAGGTAAATCAATAAAAAAATGAGGAAAACTTTAATATTATGCCAACTTGTAGGCTATAGCATAATTATGCTATAGTATGTATATTACTATGATTTCCAGAAATAGTAATTAGCAACAATTTTTTTTATCATCTTACTAGTAGGTAGATCATATTCCTTCCCCTGTGTATGTCTGTTCAAATGGATAGAAATCGCCTCATTTTTTAACAATATATAGTAATGTACCTCTCACACATGGGTGCTTGAAAAACACTGTATGACTGAATTTATGAGCTCATAAAATATTACTATCTAATGGAAATCAGTTTTAAAGTGTGTGTGTGGGGCAGGGCAGAATTTGTTCCACCATTATCAGAGATGACTTGACCTTTTTTGTATTGATCACTCTATGCCTGCATTTACCCACTCAAAAATATTTCAGCAAGCAAGCCCTTAAATATATCTAGGAACAAACACTATTATCCATTTTTCTTTCACTATAATCAAAAAATGAAAATAAACTTTTTATTCTTCTTTAGTATATATTGTCATTTAGGTTACAAGCAAGCCACTGTTTGCAAGGTGATTAAGGAGGTTTTAAAAATGCATGTAGTTATCCTTACAGCAGTCCTTGTAGCAAAAGCTCTCCCTGGAATATTTTGAGCTACTCAAATACAATAAAGATAATAAAATAAGTAAAAAAAGATAAATGCACATGTAAACTATTTTATTATGATATCATAAATGATAGATGACTGATAATAATATCATACACTTTATTTTTCCAAATATTAATACCGTATATTCAAAAATTTCAAGCATTTAAAGTAATGCAAAAATACACAGAAAGGAGGAAAAAATGGGATTGACTGTGAAAACAATTTAACCCTTGAACATTTAACTTCAGACATTAGGAAACAATTACTACTGTGGGAGCTGCTTTTAAAACACATCCCACTTGAACTATTGTGCACATGTCTACATGGGATTTGGCAGGTAGAAAAAGGATTTATTGATTTCTGTGGAGGATTGCTGCAGACTTGCTGCTTCAATAGGCTTTCAAACTAGGTTTGAGTCTTACAAAATACACTGAACCCTGGAATCCTTTCCTGACATTGCAACCCCCAAAGTGACAAGTATAATAAGCCAGGGTTAAGGAAGACTCTACACTGCATGTGGAACAGCTGCTGGGCGCTGTTGCAGAAATTAAAAGGGAAAAATGCTTTGGGGGAGAAACATTGGCTGTTAATGGACCTTCAAACACCCAGGTAGTTTCTATAAACAACAGCGCATATTGGTCTGAATGTGTATCTAGAAGAATGTCTTACTCCCGAGTTCTCTGAGCTTTGCTTTCAAGACTTCATTCAGTGAGAACCTAGACATCTGGGAACTTAAGGTACTGGTAAGAAGGGGTGTAATCTATCAGGTTAGACACTGCTGTCTACCCAGGCCTAGCTTTGATTATTATAAATAATATATACTGAGTGGAGGAGCACTTTATTTTGCAAGAAAAAAATTCTACACCAAAGACTAATTCTAGAAAGGTAAAACATTTTAAAGGCACGTCATGAAGAGATATATAAAACATCTTGAGAGATAAGAAAATGTTAAATAAATCAATTCATGCAATAATGGAATGTCTTTTAAAATCCATCTTCCTTATTTTAGGAGTGAGCCCACCCAGCTGCTTAGAGACTAGTACCAATATTTCTAACACCTCAGTCCAGTGTGACTTTCCTTTCCTCACTCAGAGTTAGCATAATATGACATAGTGTAACAAGATTGACCTGGATCCAGTGAGAAGTCAGAGTGACTTGGAAGTCTGAAGTCACAGACCATCCCAAGTTCTTGCTATGTTTTCAGAGAGAATGGAGAGATTCATATCAACAATCTTCAGAAAAATAATATTTATCAGTAATTGGTTAAGCTACTTATACAGAGGTCACTCAGTTAGGCTAAGAGGCTTTGTGTCTCACAAAAACCTCTCCCTGCTTCTGCTATCTGTCCAGAAGGGCTCAGGAAGTCTGTCTCTGTCTGTCTGTCTCTCTCTGTTTTTGTCCCTCTCTATTCTCTCTTTCTCTGTGAGTCTCTCTGTCTCTCCTCTCCTCTCCTCTCCTCTCCACTTCTCTTCCTCTCTCTTTCTCCCTCTGCCTTCCTGCCTCTTGGCCTTCCACTAATTACTGACCACATGGTGGACTTCAGTGTGGCATGATAGAACCTGCCTGTTTGCTTTTACTTCTCTCAATTCCCAGTCTCTCAAGGCTGATATTGTATTCTTAGGTGAACACAGAGAGTATCTTTCAAAACCTATTTTCTTTATAGCATGTCTGTGAGAAAGGACAACACTTCATAAATTCCAAGTAGGATTTAAAAGTTTCATTTAATGCATTTGTTACAATGAGGGACACGGAAAGTCAAAGGCAGAGGGAGACAGGGAGTGGTGTAGGGCCTCAGAAAGTGGTTGCCGTGTGGTCATCAGGGAATAAGGAGTGTAAAAAGCTTCTTGCACACATCACCTCATGTATAAAAACCAGAACCACTTGGCATCTCTCTAAGTAACAAATGGATCTAAGGACTGAAAAGAAGCGTCGTTGGCAGGAAATAGTCCCCAGGGCTATGTGCATTTCAGACTGTGTGCATTTCCATATAATGCATAGATCATAGATTACAGCACTGTATTGACATCTTTTCTACCTAAGGACTAAATTTTACAGGTTCTGGTCTATCTTATGATCGCAATTTCTAGGTGTAAGAGACTAAATTTGGATAGTTGAGATAAGGAGAAACTGTCAATTTTGCTTTTGAGATACAGGGAAGAGGAAAGAAATGTGAAGAAAAATTCAGAGGAACAAGGTACAGAAGATAGTACAGGTCTTCAACCTTGGGAAGGCCCCTCTCTCAACTTTCAGGACTTGTGATTTAAATGAAAACCTCTATTCTATACAAACAATTTAAAATTGACCTGTAGGTTTGAGCCCCACCTCCCCAACAGTGTCTGAAACTTGCTGTCAGCATGTACATCTAACAGAGCAGAGTATAAATAGCAAGATTCCTATAAACCCTGGCTGACTTTTTAAATTTCAAATCAGCACTGAATTCACAGGTGGGCTAATAAATCTGCCAGAAAAGAGACCCTTAGCCGATGTGGATGTGATGTTGCAGGCACTAAAACCTAAGTTAAGTTTTAAATGTCCAGTGTGCCCCAGGGTAAACCCATTGCGCTGCTTTGTTTGTCCCTTTGAAACATGGAGGCAGCAGATTAACTCAGTGCCACAGAAGCTGTCTATAAAATAAGACATCTCTACAAAACACGATCTCTCCATATCCTGTGCTACCCATTAGCAAAAGTCTCCTGCTGAATACCTGTGGACTATCTGTTGACCCTGCCCCCTCCTCAGATACCAAAGCAAACACACAAGCAAACCTTACCTGTTGAAAAGTCAGGAACAAGTAAAACTTCAAAATCTCACCCCATGATCCCCTCCTCCCAGCCACAGCCTGATACCCATTAGCATTCAAAAAACCATCCTAGGTTGTAATTCCTGGCAAGGTTTACTTGAGAGTGAAATAGACACTGAATAGTGGACAGGATGTTAAAGTGCACAAAACTTTTGATCCCCAACCTTGGAGTCACCGACATTGTTTACACCAGTTGTGCTTCTTTCTGAGGAAATTGGACACTTTATCGTTGTTCAAGTCAGTCTCACTGCCGGTGTGAGGTTTTGAAATATTAATTGTTTTTTAATTTTATTTTAAATATGTAGGGTACAATTCAGGATTAGGTATACAAGTGGTCAACATACAGGTAAAGTTGAAATTTTAATTGTTATAGCATCTTAGTGGGTCCTTTAAAGTCTTGAAAATATTTAGGATCCTTCCTCAGGTATTACAAATAAACTGCTCAAAATCTTCGGTCAAGTTTAAGCTCGAAGCTGTTGTATCATTTGGGTTATTTTCACAGGCATGGTTTTCTAGGCTGATCTTTCCAACACTGTTCAATTTCTGAGCCCTAAGTGTGTCAACAACCATCTGTAACTCTACTCCAGCCCATCTTTTCCAGTTTTGGTGGTAATGCTGATCTCCGACATTCAGGACCTCGGCTAACTCCTCTCAACTCTTGGCCTGGCCTAGGGCTGACTCCTCTAAATTGCAAAGGATAGGCCCATCTCTCTCTTCATCTTGCCCTTTCGCTAGAAAAAGTAATATGGCTAAGACAATAGCACATCTCCTGTTTTAGCAACAATGGTTTACCCCCAGGGAGTATTAACGTCACTGTGTACTTTAGCAGCTACTTTTCCTCGCATTTTATAATTTTTTTTTTCCCCTTCTGGAGCAGCATCTCAATGCTGTCTTGCTGACGTTGGTCGGGGGAGAGACGCCCTCCCTAAAGGCCAGCCAAGCCGTCTCTTCCTCTCATTAGCGGTGTGATCCTGGGTTCCCGCCGGAGCCTGGCACGGAAGTGTAATCTTCCCGCGGGGGCCCTCCTGCCGTCTCGCCTACCTGAGAGCTGAGACTAAATGAAATATAAAATATTAACGATGAGGGAAAACAAAGGCTACTGCCTCCAGGGCGGCTCCTGGGCCTGGGGCTTGGCTATGCCTCACTCGTCTCACCCCCACCCTCTCCCCTCTATGGGATCCACAAAGTTGAATCGCAGCTCTCCAGGGCGATTCCCCTGGCAGGGACAGACGCCTCACCGCTGCCCGTTCCCCCTTGCGGGGAGCGCAGAATGACCACCAGGAGGCCAGGAACAAAACACTTAATTGTATTTATTAAGGAAATGTCAAATAAGAAAAAAAAAAAGTCAAAACGGTGTCACGATGTCAAGAGCACTTTTGTGGCATAAACCGTGCAGTCACGAGCTACGAGTTCTATTCTGGGTCTTTGTCTGGAGGCCAGCTGGAACGCCAGCCCCCCCCCCGAAAAGACCCAGCTGGAAACGCACTAAAAGAAACAACTCACCCGGTTCACATTCGCAGGCTCCCCCTCCCCCACCCCTTCTCCCCGACGACAAAACTCTACCCCCCTCCCCCCGCAGGCAAACAGGCCATGGGGGCAGAAAAGGATTTATCAAATAGTTGTATTCAAGGAAACAAACACAAAATCCCTTAAAACAGCACGTTACAGTCAATCAAAGGTATTTATCTCCTCTGCCCGCCAGGGCTGGAGAGAACAAGAGTGGACGCGAATCCGGACACGGATTTGTGCGACCCCATTAGGTCTGTTGCATGGCGTACAAACAGGTCACTTTGGGGGTCACTAGGCGATGGGTGCCGCTGGGTCGCTCCCCTGCCCGCCCTCTCCACCTGCCCCCAGCGCTTGGCCCACCTGCGGGTGGAGAAGGGCCTTCGCCCCGTCGGTCTCCCCGCATTCCAAGCAAGTAGCAGCTTCCAAAGTTCTGCGCCCCAATCGCCCTCTTCTCGCCACTTGCTGCTGAGTCCAGAAGTCAGGGCGCTCTCCTCTTACAGCTAGGCATGGGGACTTTCGGAGGGCGATCAAGAAACGGGTCGCTCTTTCCGGAAAGGCAGAAGTCAAGAGAAAGAACTGACTCCGACAGGTTTGCTTCACCCAGTCTGTGATGGGGAGGAACGCAGCCTGGCTGGCGAAGTGGGGACGCGTGGGGGCGGCTGCCGCGGGGACGAAGGACCGGTTAGTAGGGCCCCACGACCACTGCCTCCACCTCCTTAGACGGCCTCCGGTCCTTCACCAGGAAGTTGATCATGCCCTCGGACTTGATGAGCAGGTTGCAGCCGAGGAAGAAGATGCCGAAGACCACGGTGAGCGAGAGCACGCACATGACGGCAATCTGCACCACGCGCATGATGTACAGGCTGCGCTCGTCCGGGCCGCCCTCGGCGAAGCCGTCGTCGGTCACCACGGAGGCCTGGGTGCAACAGCGCATGGCGCGCTCCAGGGCCTCGCTGCTGTTGGCCAGCAACAGGCCCGCCACGTCGGTCTGGTTGCCCAGCGCCGGATTCATCGCAGGAGCGGGCGGGCGCCCCGGGAAGCACAGGTCCGAGGGTGAGAAGTGGGTGGCGCGGGAGGAACAGGTGCCGCGCTGAGCGCTCCCTTGCAGACTTGTGCGCGCGAGGGCTCGTCGCGCTCTCCTTTCCAAAGTCCCTGGGCCGCGGGAGTTTCCTAGGAGCCTCTCCGACGCGCGTCGCAGCTCGGCTCTTCTACGCGGTCCGCTCCTGCCCGGGCGGTGCTTGTTCCCGGAGCTCGCTCGACTGGGGGCTGTTGGAACTTGGCGGGGCTGGGCCAGCCGGGCCGTGGGAGGTGCGGGCCGCGGCGGCTGCTCTGAGCAAACAGCGGCCCCTTCCGGCCGCGCCGCCGCTCTGCGCGCGCTGCTGTTGGGCGGTGGAGGCAAAGGGGCGAACCTCGTCTGACTTTTCTTGCTTCGTCTCCTTTGCAAGTCCAGAGGCCAGGCAGAGGTCACTGTACTCTTCTGGCTTGATGGATGATGAAAGAGTTTGTAGAGGGAGGGTGCAGTCGGTTGAAAGTTTCAGAGGAACTGGGACACACCGGCTGTGCTTGTCCTTTGCCTGCTGCCCCTCTGACCTCTGGGCGAATGGAAAGTGGGGATGAGTCGCAGGTGCCAGATGGTGCCGGCGAAGGCATCGGCCCGATGCCGCCTGTGCCTGACTGACTCCGTCTCGCCTGCCACTGGAGCGGGGTGATCTGAGAATTTTGTTTGTTTTACTAAGCAGTTAATATGGAAAGAAAGAAAGAGAAGGAAGGGAAGGAGGGAGGGAAGGAGGGAGGGAAGGAGGGAGGGAAGGAGGGAGGGGGAGGGAGAAAAGCTCTACTTCCACCCCTCTTTACAAAGGTGATTGGGAGACAGAGCAAGGCAGGTTTTATTGTGAGGTCTGAGCTGCAAGAAAGGAGATGAGAAGAGGTGCTCCTCTGTGGCCATTGTGTGGAGATGGTGGTTGCCAGGAGCAGGGTCACCTCTCTGGTAGAGGAGGTGGATAGAGTGACCACTTGCTTGTAATTTTAATTGCAGATGAGTTTTTGGATGTACTTTCAGCATTCTGTCTGTTGGCAGTAAAACAGTTGTTTAAGGGAATTGCTCACCAACATCAATCACCTAGAAGGCTGGCCAACTGCTGGAAGCCCTCTTCATTTTCCATACGCTGAAACATTTCACCCTTAGTCGTTTTAAAACAATTACAGATGTTTTAGGGGCCGGACTGAGTCTCCCAACCACTGTGATCTTGCTGTGGTTTTAGTGAAATTTTATAAAACTGTCAGATTACATTTCTTCAACTCTTAAAGAATACTTCAGGGTTCTCCCTCTTTTCTACTTTCTTTCCCTTTCTTTCCCCCTTCCTCCCGTTCTTCCTTCCTTCCTCCCTCTTCCTTTATTTCAGCTGTAACAGCTGGGAACCAGTAACTTGAAGGCCAGTACAAACTTTTAATGAAGTACTTTACTGTGTTTCCATTGAACTTCTATTCAGTGTTCTCACCACAAAGAAATGATGAATATTTGAGATAATTATTCTGATTTGATCATTCCACAATGTATACAAGTTGTACTCCATATAGGTAATTGTCAACCAGAAATAAAAATAACACTGAAAAAAATAGTAGCTGTCTTGCCATTTTCTACTCTACTTTTAGGTCCACTTTGCTCAGTGAATTTTATTTTTGTCCCCTCAAACATTATTTATTCTATGTTCACAGGTTTCTTTAAACGCTTTTGCACTACTATATGACTATCGTAAAATAGAATAAAATGCCTTCTAGTTAAGAGTTTTTAATTTTTGAATGTTTATTGTATATCAGCTGTAATGATCAGTTTGGTTTTTTAAAAATAGATATTGTTTAGACATTTAAAAGCTGAAAACCCATGCTTGGGCTTCATCTAAAGTTCACTTAGCCTGTTGCTCTAGTTTTCTGTGATTTAATCAGCCTGAAGAATGTCCCACTCTCAACAAATTCTTCTTTGAACAAATTTATTAATGATTGGAAATAATTTATTTAAATCTTACTATACAATTAGTCTACCGTGGTTAATGTGGGTGATACTTAAGAAAAATAAAACATGATGCATATGTGAAATAATTTACAAAAAAGTTAGGACAACATAAAATAATACCGAAATTGAATGGGTAGAGGAAAGTCACAGAAGTTCAGACAAGCGAAAGTTCAGAGAATAGAGACCCACCTCCAGGGCTGTTAACTTGCACAGAATAGTGTGTTGGGTATAGATTAATAGAGAAGGACTGACCCCTTCTTTATGTGGCAAAACTCAATAGAATTAGTTTATAGTGCATTTTAGGTCTATTATGGCAGGATGCTAAAAATGTTAGTTAAATCATTATCAGAATTTGAGTAGATTTATTGCCGTTAACAGTATTGCTAGGGGAGGAGAGGGGTAAGATTAATAGTAGTGGGAAACTGCTAGGGGAGGGGGGGTCACAGCTCATCAACAAGGGTACCTGCATAATGAACATTTGTATACCTAACCCTGAATTGTACCCCACATATTTAAAATAAATTTTTTAAAAAAGTATTGCTGTTTTAGTCAAAAGTCAGTGTTCAAATGATCAAAACAGTGGAGTCCAGGGGAGGTTTTATATCTAATCAAAGCTTTAGATCAGAAACATAATATAATACTCTGATTTTGTTTCCTTTCTTTCAGGTTTAGCTATCAATCAACTACAAACTCACTGAGTAAGAAGATAATGGCCATTCCTCATCAACTACTTCAGATCTCTGGTTTTGTTCAGCAAAACAGTGGGATTGTTTCCCATATTTCCCTTCCCTTAACTCTGATTTTGTTGAATAAAATTACTTGGAGTATTTAGAGGAAAAATAACTGTAAACCTAGTAGTACAAAACTTACAGTTATTGCTCACTCATGGACTGAAGAGGGTCTGGGCTGCTGGAGATTTTCTTTTCTTTTTTTTTTTACCTTCTTTTTTTTATAGAGATGTGGAGTACAGATGAGGAATAACTACATAAGTAGGCAGCATGCAGATGAGGTTTGGGCTTCTAACTGACCCTCACTGCCCCGTAGTGGACCAGGTACCCTTTGTGTTGTCAGGTGCTTCCCACCTTCCTCCCTCCCTCCCTCCCTCCCCTACTCCTAGAACTTTTCTACAGAAACCTTTTATTTATTCTTTTCCTTCTGTATTTTGAGTGAACAGTGTCCTCTCAGATTTACTCCTTTTATTTACCTGTTTCCTAAGAAAATCCTATAAGAGTAAGAAAAGAAGCCCGTGATAAATGATGATATTGAAAAAAATTAATTTCCAGTGAAATGGTAATATGGTACAGGAGAACATACTGAGAATTCACTTTGAAGAAAAAGTTTTTAATACATAGAACTCAGTGCTGTATTTACTTAACTAGTGCCCTCTTCCACTTCATTGGAAATAAGTAGATTTGATTTTTTGAGAGTTAAGTGCTCAACATTTTGCAATATACATGTTATACAAGGACAGAAGCACTTGCCTACTCTTCCCAGAGAATATGTCATAAATATATAAAATTACTTGGCACAAATAATAAATTCTGCAAGGGCATTCCAGGTGGATATTGATGGCAGCTGTAATGCATTGTTTGAATAGCCTTGATGTAAGACCAGGCGCTTTCAATACCGAAAACCTTTTCCTTGATTCTCTCTTTTTGTATATTATGAAAATATTAAGTAGACATTTAAAAAAAGAGAATACCAGACATTAAAAGAATATTTATTGCTTTGAGGCAATATTTTGCAAAAATAAAATATATTGTATTATATGATGCAAGTAGTAGTAACTCATTTTTCAGAAGCCATTCATAGCAGCAGACTCAGTAACTGAAACATACAAAGACCTGAAATAAGCAAAATAGGTCATTGAACCACCAAAATAGACATCATAAAAGCCAATTACCTAAGTCCATATATTTTCTCCTTAGATTAACCCCTCAAATTTTTTCTCTGAATCTACACACTTTCATTTTTCACACAGTTTTAACTCTCACCTTTATCTGTTTTTCTTGATGACAGGATATCAGTATCAATATATGGGCTGGAAAGAAGGACATGGCTAGAGGTAGGTGCATTTTTAACCACAAGGAGTTAACACCAGAAGAAAAAAAAACTAAACTAAATGTTAAACAGCATACACAGATTTTCTAAGAGCATAAAATATTAGTTGGGAGACATTTAATATAAAGACAAACAGTCTAAAGGGCAAGGAATCGAAAAAAATGTATGTAGGCATGGTTTGGATCCTGCTGTCTTTACTTCCTAGTCATGTGATTTGGGCTAGTTTTTGTTTTTAAATCTCTGTGTATCTCATTTACTAATCTGTGAAATGAGAATAATATTTCACAGAATTTTGAAAGGATTGGATTAATCTATTGTATAGAAATAACTGGAAATGGTATCTAGCACATAGCAAGATCTCAAATACATATATATTGCAATAGTTCCTGAGGAGGGATTCAATGTGCATAGGTCATTGAAAGAAAAAAGTTAAATTTTGTTTAATAGTTTTCTTTTAAGAATACTGAAAAATGAGTGACACATTTTAGAAAGATTTCCCCATAAAGTGATTGACCTTGGTATGTAAAAAATGCCAAGGACATGGAGAAATTGGAATCCTTGTGCATTGCTGGTAGAAATGTAAGATGATGCAGCCACAGTGGAAACCACTGAGGTGGTTCCTCAAAGAATTAAACGTAGAATTTCCACATGATCCAGCAATTCCACTTCTAGGTATATACCCCTAAAAATTGAAAACATAATTAAACAGTTATATGTACGTATACTGATGTTCATGGCAATATTGCTCACAAAAGCTAAAAAGTAGAAACAACCCAAATGTCTATGAACAAATAAAGTGATAAACAAAATGTTGTACATACATAAACAGAAGATTATTCTGTCTTGAAAAGAATGAAATTTTGGCACATGCTACAACATATGAACCTGAAGACATTATACTAAATGAAATAAGCCAGATACAAAGGAATACATATTTTATGATTCCACTTACATAAGGTTCCCAGAATAGTCAAATTCTTTAAGACAAAAAGTAGAATGGTAGTTATCAGGAGTTGAGGATGGGGTAATGGAGAGTTATTGTCTAATGGGTACATAGTTTCGGTTGAGAAGGGTGAAAACGTTCTGGAGATGGATGGAATGATGGTTGCATAAATGACAGTTCATGTCACTTAACTGTACACATGAAAAGTATTAAAATGGCAGGTTTTACATTCTGGGTTCTTTGCCACAATAAAAATTCAAAATATTTTAAGTTATATATGAAATAAATATATACAGCTTTGAAAATATAGAAAATTTAGAAAATAACCTCCCCAGTTCATCATCCCTATAGCATAAAGATACCCACCCTTAGTAATGTAGAATATTTTCTTCCTGTCTTTTTGCTATGCTTATTTCAATGTAGTCTAAACAATGTAGTAAATAAAATTTTATACCTTGCTTTTCGTCCTTAACACTATAATTATTTTCCCATGACATTAAAAACTTAAATGTATTTTTAAATGAGTATAGTTCTTCATTATGTGTGCGTAGCACTGTTCATTAAACCTTTACTCTATAACTGAATAGTTATGTTGATCTCAAATATTGTTATTGAATTAATTACACAAAGTACATTTTTGCTCATGTTTTCTATGTTTATATTACACCAATAGAATTATCAAAATTGTAACTTTAGTGAAAACATTGTTATTATTTATTATAAAGTTGTGGGGTACAATTCAGGGTTAGGTATACAAATGTTGATTATGCAGGTATCCTTGTTGATGAAGTGTGCCCCTCCTCTAGCAGTTTTCCTCCACTTCCAATCTCACCCCCCCTCCCCTGATAGTTTCCCACTACTGCCAATCCTTTCTTATAGTATTATAATTGTCCAAAGTCCATTATGAGTGATAACATATGGTACCCTGTTCTTTTTCTGTGATAGATCATTGAGAATGATCGACTCCAAATTCCTCCAAGTTGCTGCGAAGTCCATATGTTTGTCCTTCTTTACGGCTGCATAATGTTCTATTGTGTATATGTACTACATATTTATTTTTTATCTAGTCCAGCTTCGATGGGCAACATGGTTGGTTCTATGTTTTTGGTATTGTGAATAGTGCTGCAATAAACATGTGTATGCAGGTATCTTTTTTGTAGAATGATTTGAGTTCCTCCAAGTATATTCCTAGTAGGAGGATTGCTGGATCATATAGAAGGTCAATGTCTAGTTCTTTCAGATATCTCCACACTGTTTTCCAAAGAGGTTGCATTAGTTTGCATTCTCACCAGCAGCATAGAAGCGTACCTTTTTTCTGCATCCTTGCCAGCATCTGTTGTTGGTTGTTTTATTGATGATGGCCATTCTTACTGATGTTAGGTGGTATCTCAATGTGGTTTTGATTTGCATTTCTCTGATGATAAGTGAGGCTGGGCACTTTTTCATGTGTCTGTTGGCTGCCCTTATCTCTTTTTTTGAGAAATGTCCATTCATGTGTCTTTTACACACTTTTTAATGGGGCTGTTTTTTGTTTTTTGTTTTTTTTTCTTTCGGCGCATTTGAGTTCCTCGTAGATCCTAGAAGTTAGGCCTTTATCAGATATACAGTTGGCAAATATTTTTTCCCATTCTGTGTGCTGTCTCTCTGCTCTCTTGAGGGTTTCTTTTGTTATGCAGAAGCTCGTTAGTTTGATGAGGTCCCACTTGTCTATCTTATTTCTTAAGGTATGGGCATTTAGGGCTCTGAATAGGAATTGGTTGCCAGTTCCAATTTTCATAAGGGTGTCTCCTGCATTTTCTAAGATTCTTATAGTTTGAGGTTTTACATTTAGGTCTTTGATTCATCTAGAGTAATTTTTGTGTATGGTGATATGTAGGGGTCCTGTTTCAATCTTCTATGTGTGATCAGCCAGTTTTCCCAGCACCATTTACTAAATAGGTTGTCCTCTCCCCAGTGGTTGTTGTTGGAGGTTTTGTCAAAGATGAGTTGGTTGAGAAATTAAGGCTTTGCTTCCGGAATCTATATCTTGTTCCATTGGTCTATGTGCCTCTTCTTGTACCAATACCAGGCTGTTTTGATTACTGTAGCCTTATAGTAAAATTTGAAGTCTGAAAGTGTGATACCTCCTGCTTTGAAAACAGTATTATTTTTAATAATATTGCAATAAATAGCCAAATTATTTGCAAAAAAAAAGTGTGTATCAATCATTACTCCCATTTGTGAAGCATACAAACACCCATTTTATCATATCCTCTAGAACCGTAGTTTTTAACTTTGGCTACATGTTAGACTCATCTAAAGAGCTTTTAAAAATTCTGATACCCAAACCAAACCCACAATAATTATATCAGAATTTCTGGGAGTATGACCCAAGTGTCAGCTTTTTAAAAAATTGTCTAGATAATTCAATAGATCAGCTTTGTTGAGAGCCATTGCTTAAGGTTTTTTATTTTTATTTTTATTTTAAAGATGTGGAGTACACTTCAGGATTAGGTATAAAAGTGGTCATAGTACAGAAAAAGTTTGGACCCCCCATTTGTTCCCCACTAGGCCTGGTTTGAAATCAGGTACCCTTATTGATATTATTTGCCTCCACTCCTGGCAGTTTCTGGCTACCGCCATGCTCTTTCTTATAGTATTATCCCTTTCTTATAGTATTATGTTAAATGTCTAAGATTTCATTATCTCAAGATGACCAGCATGGGGATGGGAGGTGACTGGTTTCTAGGTCCTACTGTAAGTCAATTGAATTAGAGTTTTCCAAACTTGCTTCCTGGGTCCAGCCACTGGGATTCTGCTTTGGTGGGTCTGAGATGATTCCTAAAAGTTTGTATTTTTGGTAACCCCCCAGGAAACACTGCTATTGAGCACCAAGTATTATGATTTCAAAAATTATACTTGCAAGTTTGATAGGGGAAAAGTGGTACCTTGTTTAAAGTTGTATATTTTTATTTTAGTTGATTTTTCTACATATTTGTTACAAACTATATATCCTGCTTGTAGACTTTATGTTCAGGTTCTTTGTCTATTTCTCAATTGTCATATTGATTTATAATGTCTTTCTTTATCGCCAATATTAACCCTTTGTATGAAATGTTTATAATCTATTTCCAGTTCATTTGTCTTATAGATTAGGCTATAATCTTTTGGGGTATATGGAATTATCTTACATATATAGATACTTCAACACTTTCATCTGTGATTTCTTTCAATGCTTTTAAACTTATAAGGTTCATCCTTATCCAGAATTTAATTATTATTTATATATTACTCTTTTTATATTTAAAAAATTTTTTATATTTTTTGCATTGCTTTACATTTAACACAATGGACTATTTGGAAGGTATTTTGGTGTAAGAGAAGTGTGTCCCCATCTCAAACAGTTTGTCTATAGGTAAATAATAATACTGACACAATTTTAAAATTTAGAAGTTAAATATGAGATTTCAAATATGTTTTTCTTTACAATAAAAAAATACGTAACCTTAATTTTAATAAAATTTCTAAACTTTAAGTTTCTAAAATTTAGAGACTGTGTCTAATTTATCTTTTGATTTTAATAGCTATTCTCTTATGGTACTCAAAATTATTATTTGATAAAGGTAGTTCAGAAGCAAAACAACTGGGGCAGGGTTGCAGGGAGGACAATAAAAGTTAAACCAAGTGCCTGTGTTTTTCTTTTATTTAAATATATTCCCTAGATCTGTTACATATGACATCCGGTAACAGCTTTCGTCTTTCTGTGGGAGGAGAGTGAAATCTGTCCTTGTGTTACCCAGGTGACCGCATTGAGTGAAGACTTTCTTGAAAAGCACAGGAATGTGGAATAATGTGATGAGTAGCAGGTACAGTGCTCTGGTCTGTTAATGCCTTTTACTGTTGTTGAAATAAGAGGCCAAGAAAAGCATGTAATAATTCACCTCACGCTTGATTTAAAAATTCTGACCACCAAGTATGCTGAGAAGTTTCCAGAATGATACATTGTAAACCTATAGCACCCTATTTTTAGATGTGCAGCGTAGACATTTTTGCCTCCACAGAATTTTTGTCATTATTTCACTCTGATTTTCCGCCCATAGTTTAAAGCCTGCATGATTTAAACTTTCAAGTGAAAAAGGCACTGGGCTGGTGAAAGCCTTCCATGTCAACTGATGCATCCCTTCCCATCTTTAAGAAACAGGAGTTGCACCAGCTTCAAGATGAGGAGAAACAGGTGACTGCAAGGTAACATGCAAGATGCCATTTCTCTAATTCTCAGCTTCAGCTCAATTAAACTAAGGTAGGATTATATCTGTTTCCATAGAGCAAATTTATGCTGTTTTACTCCAATATTTATGTAAAATATGAGGGAGAAATCATCCTGAAAGCAAAGGAGGAAAAGAAAATGTCTCCAATAGCATGTTCAATTTAGACTTGTATATTTGAACTCATCAAGATTTAAGTCTTCTGCGAATGTGTAGACACAGTGGAGGGAAACAATGAAGGTCATCTTTTTTTCAGATAATAAGCAGGCGTGGCAGCACTTCTGTGTTTATACACTGATCATAGTGGCAACAATAGTCTAACACTTAACTGTATGCACACCTGTGATTCTGCAGTTGAAAAATATTGAAAGTCAATGTGATAGATGTCATTAGGCAAATTGCCTACCAACATCATTCTGTTCAATTTCCTTATCTGTCAACTACTTCTCCTTCTCCAAGACTTTTATGGCAATTAATTAGGGTATTTATTCAGGAAACATTTATGGAGTCTCTAGAGGTATAGAACAAAGGGACACAGATTCTGCCTTCCAGGAATTAGGGAGGCAGACCAGCAAAGAGGCAATTATTGCAGCCTCTGATGAGTTCTATGTGAATTATATGAAGAGCATCTAATGCAGACTGGGGCACTGGTAGAGTTGTGAAAAGGACAATGATACATGAACTGTGTTGTGAAGGATGAGTAGAAGAGGAACTAGCCAGGTGATGCTTGCTACATGCACCAACGCATAAGATAACATGTATTTTACTTTTTTGCATGCAATTAATTCTGTATTTTTGGAGTATTGACTACCACAAGTTGGGGAATGATTAAAGAATTTGCAGAGGCCAGATCATGAAGGGCTTTTTATGTCATCTCATGGAATTTGGATTTCCACTTGAAAGCCATGGATAGACATTGAAGGGTTTTAAAGCAGTCGACTGAAAAAGGCAGATTTGCATTTTAGAAAGATTCTCTGCAGGCAGTGCTAAGGAATATTAAGGTAAGTAAAACCTCTGGGAACAATAGAAAGACTTGTGCCTTAAATGTTAAATATATCGCAGGAGAGACGCCTGAGAGCCCAAAGAAGAAGGTGGCCCTTCGTTTCTAGAATTTCATTTTGTAATTTACTGAAGACAGCATCTAAGACATGAACATTCACATTTTAGTTTCAGTTTCTTCAGTCATGCTGGACACCTTTGTGAAAGAGGCCATTGTACCCATGGTGAACCTGACTAAAATGATCAGAGAAGGGATTTCTACGTGGGTAATCTCTGTTCTTTTTCTGTGATGACCACTCTTCTTGTTGTACTCTGTCTCTGCATTTCGTATGTCACATTCACACACACTGAGCAGTGGCTCTCAGTCCTTCTTGCTAGGGTGTTCTTTTAGGCACTATTTGTTTCTCAGCAACCTAGAGCTATAATACACAGCTATAAATGAAGCTTTTGTGATGCCTTGCAAATAATTTTTTTCAGGCTGCTGAGTGACCCACTTTCACTTTGATAGTCACCAGCCAGCTCTGTGTTCTACCCAGCTAATGACGTCTTTGGTGGTTCTTCAATTCAGCGGGTGGTCTGACTGCATTCTACAATATTATTGCTGAAAAACCTGTCTTGAATTTAATTTCTATGGGTCTGATATAGTGAGAATTTTGAATTCAAATTCTGGATGACGCATCTGTGATGTGTCCAAAGCTATTTTCAATATTAAAAGACTTAGATAATTGAAAATCCAAGAAGAAAGAATAATGGAGCTTGCTATGATTTGACCCTTTCAGAAGTGAGGCCTTTAAGAGGCTATTAGGCCAAGGACTCCTTCCTCATGAATGGGATTAGGTGCCCTTATAAAGGATCTTGATGAAGGGTTTATCCTGTCTTGCCATTCCGCCTTCTGCTGTGTAAGGATGCAGCAAGGAGACCTGTGTGCTGGCACCGTGACCTTGGACTTTCCAGCCTGTTTCTATAGGTTGGGTAAGTCAAGACAACCCATCATTTTTAAGAGAAACTTTATATTAAGGACATAATAGGGAAGATTAGGTGTATACAAATGGTTTCTAAGACACATTGACTCTTAAGCAAGATATTTAGGAGTATATAAATTGTGTTAATAATAGCATATCAAAACTGTTGCAAAATAAATTTCATAGCATGCATAGTTAGAATATGTCCTGCAAAAGAGAAAGCTTCAGCAGTGCAACACTCAACAATGCAAATTCAAAGCAGGCTGTTACCTATTCTGTCTGGAAGATGACATGTGCTGGCACCTGGAAATAATTTGTTCAGTCCTTGTGACAGGAATATCTCTGTTAAGATGATTTCTTCTAGATTATATTCTAGTGGCATCAAAAGTTAACTACATTTTTTATGAACTTACTGGAATTTTTTTAAACTTCAATTTTTGGATTATATATAGAGATAATATTTATATATAGAAAATATTAAAAGAAACTATTGCCCATATAACAAATTTTCAGTAATGTGCTTGGATAAAAGAGAAATACATAATTTAATAGTTCTGCCGAGGGGGCACACCTCATCAACAAGCATAACTGCATAATGAACATTTGTATACTTAACCCTGAATTGTATCCCACATCTTTAAAATTAAATATTAAAAATGAGAAATATCATGTGTTACCCCCTAAAAAATGTGATTGTGGGAAAAATAGGATTAAGAGTGAATCGTTCAACTCCTTTACAACTTTATAGCCAGAGAGCTGACAAATAACACTTCTAATAAAATATTAACATGATTAAAAATAAAATATTAACCTAGAAATTATACAAGAATAGCTATTAAGGAATGTGTAAAATTGTTAAGAAATAAATACAACATTTTAGATAGCTATATTAAAGTACACCCAAAGAAATGGAGAGACATGTCTCATTCATGAATGGGGAAAAAAATTCCATAAAGATGGTGTTATCTTTATAAGTTAAATTAATGTAATTATTAAAATCTTTAAGAGGATTAAAACATTTATATTCATAGAGTGATTGTTGTACATTTGAAATAAATACAATGATGAGGGAAGATTTGCTCTATTAAGTTTTAAAACATTTGAGCAAGAGTGGTCAGAAAGATCACTGTGGAATAAAACACATGGCCATAAAAATACTCTGGTGTACTTAAGAATTTAAGCTAGGAGATAGAAGAACTATTACAAATCAATAGGAGAAAGGATGAGTTCTAGAATAAATGGAGCTGGGAAAATTATTTGGATAAAATTCAATAAGATTCCTATTTTATGCCATATATCAAAATAAAATCAATGCTATAAATAAGTCATGATACCTAGACTAAAACATAAATAAAGGAATATCTCATAATAAAAGCCACAGAAACCAAATAAATAGCATTTGACTATATTAAAATTAGAAAAAACCCAAGACCTCAGCACATTTTTTGACCATGGTGCAATTACTATAAGACGTAACTTAAAACAATAATTTTGCAATCACAGTGTTGTAAGCAGAATAATGTCCCACCAAAATATGCTCATGTCCTGAAACCCAGATCTCATTAATGTAATATATTACATGGCAAAGGAAAAGGTAGCAAATAGGACAAAGTTGCTAACTGGCTGATCTTGAAAAAGATGATCTGAATTATCTGGGTAGGTCTAATATACTCACAAGAGAACTTAAATGAGGAAGAGGGAGACAAAGCAGCTCAGAGTGATGTGATAGGATATGATATGGTATGATTGATATGATTGATATGGTATGATGATATGATATGAGAAGAATTCAAACTGCTATTTCTGGCTTTGAAGATGGAGGACAAAGGCCATGAGTCAAGGAATGTGGATGACCTCTAGAAGTTACAAAGACAAAGGAGCAAATTTTCCCCAGTTTCTGGAAAAAACAGCCCTGCCAATAACTTGATTTTCACTCAGTGAGGTCCATTTAGAACTTCTGAGCTATACAAGTATAAGATATATTTTGTTGTTTTCAGCCACCAAGCTTGTTGTAATTTAATACAGCAGTCATAGAAAACAAATACATACAGATCTGAAGGTGGTTTTCAAAATTACAAAATAAGATTGTAAATAGTTTTATGCAAATACACTTAAAAGTATAGTTGAATTGTTAGACAAATGTAAATTAGCAAAATTGACCTAAGAAGACATAACAGGCCAAAAATAATGTACAATAATGAAAAAGTACTTGATTAAAATTTGCATTCAGGAAAGATACTGGCCCTTTATGAGTTAAATCAGACTTTTAAGAAATAAATTATTATAAAATGCTCAACATCAGTAATCATCAGATAAATGCAGATTAAGACTACAATGAGATATCATCTTACACCAGTCAGAATGAGTATCATTAAAAAGTCAAAGAACAACAGATGTTGTAGATGTGGAGAAAAGAGAAAGCTCATACACTGTTGGTGGGAATGTATACTAGTTCACTCTCTAAGGAAAACAGGGAATTTCTCAAAGATCGAAAAGTAGAACTACTATTTGACAACACAATCTCACTACTGGGATTCTACCCAAAAGACACAAAATCATTATATAAAAAAGATACCTGCTCTTACAGCACTATTCACAGTAGCAAAGTCATGGAACCAGCCTAAGTGTCCATCAACAGTTGACAGGATAAAGAAAATGCAGTATATATATACCATGGATACTATGAAGCCATTAAAAGAATGAAATCATGTCCTTTGCAGCCACATAAATGAAGCTGGAGACATTATCCTATGTGAACTAACTTAGAAACAGAAAACCAAGTGCTGCGTGTTCCCACAAATATGTGAGAGCTAAATGGGCATAAAGATGGAAATAATAGATACCGGAGACATCAAAAGAGGAGAAGAGTGAAGGAGGACAAGGATTCAAAAACTACCTATTGGGTAGTATTTACTCTTTGGGGAATGTGAATACAAGAAGCCCAAACCCCACTAGTATGCAATAGGCCCATGTAACAAAGATGGACTTGTATCCTCAAATCTAAAATTTAAAAATTTTAAAAAATAAATAAATAAATAATTCCCATGCCCTACAAAATGTTAAAACTGTTGGACCATAGATAAGTGTAGAGAGCCTTTATGCATTTTGCAAATGTGACCCAACCTTACATTTACAATACCAAAAATAAGCACAGATTAGCTTTACTTATGATTAAATACAAAATTATAAAGGAACATCTATTAATTCAATTCGGCAGTATCTTAATATAATTCTAGACTACAACTAACTATGAATTATTCTAGGAATAAGTGGATGACTCAATACTATAAATTTATCAATAGCAGCATTTTAAATTAATATGAAATGCAAACATAATAGCTATAATTAGGAGGTTAAATAAAAAAGGAAAATCACTAAAATACAATAATAATTTTTCTTTAATTCATCAATAATGGATTATAATGTCAGAAAATTATTTCATGATAGACGAAACATACGTAAAATAAACAAAAGAAAAAAATGTGAAACTTCACAAGACTTTAAAATCATGCTAAGAAACATAAAAGATTTGAATGAACAAATAATATACCACATTCCTGGATGAAATAGCTAATATAGTAAAAATTTTAATTATGTCTACATTGTAATGTGATTTCAATAAAAATCCCTAGGAGATTTACTCTGATATTTATGAAAATAATTAGAATCATTTTGAAAGGTAGGCTAATGAGCATAATTTTTTCCTATGAGAACTAGAACAGTATGGTACTAATGAAAGAAAAATTATGCTAGAAGATCATAAGCAAAATTCAGAAACACACCCAAGTCATATTATCTTTAATTCTGTGTTAATTAAGAATTTAAAATCAGAAGATAAATTTTACTATATGTGGAGCCAGGAAATCTGGTTGCTTATAAAATACATTCAAATTCTAATTTAAAAATCAAATTTAAAAAGTGACTAAAATGGCAAAATACACATAAAGAAGGAAATATAAGTAAAATATTAAGTTCTGTATTCTGGGAAGATGATGGTGGTGGTGGTAGAATATTTTATGAATCTATTCAAATCTTCCCTTCAAACACATAGAGAAATTAAGATATGAAAATTTAACGTAAAGACAGGCTCGGCAACAAATTGAGGTGACAAGACATCCGCAACATGAGTACCATGAGTAGGGACAAACCAATCATAGCTAGAGTGTAGTATCACATTCGTGCAGGAGAAAGCAGAGGAAAGCCACAGGGTATCTGAAGGACATGAAAACATCAACTCAGCTAACAAGTAGTAACACAAAAACTGGGCAAGCAATTGGAGAACATTAGCTAAAACTGTAGCGGTGGCCTGGCGCAGTGGCTTAAGCTTGCAATCCCAGCACTTTGGGAGGCCGAGGCCAGAGAATTGCCTGAATCCGCGGGTTCGAGACCAGCCTGGGCAACATGGTGAGACCTCGTCTCTACAATAAAAATAAAAAAAATTAGCCAGGCATGGTAGCGCCCACCTGTAGTTCCGGCTACTTGGAAGGCTGAGGCGGAAGAATTGTGGGACCCCAGCCGGTCGATGCTGGAGTGGCCTTGTGCCACTGCACTCCAGTCTGGGCAACGAAGTGAGACTCCAACTCAAACATACAAACAAAAAACTGAAGGGGTGCTGGTTTGCACAAGTCAATAATAGTGAGTATGACTGACTGGTCTACATAAAAGACAATAAACTGGGAGGAGAGGACTGAGACATAAATGCTCAGAATAATCCGGCCAAATCTTCCTTCGAGGTCAAAGTCCCACACTGCTGAGAATGAAAACCATTTGAGCAGAATGAAACAACAGAGAAAAAAAAAAAGAAACAATGCACGTATCAAAGTGAGGATAGAAGCAGAGCTAGAAAAACTTAAAAAATAGACTGCAACCATCTTGTCCCAATTGATATTTATAGAATACTACCCTCAACAACTGCAGGATACACTTTTTTTAGTGCATGTGATACATTCACCAAGATAGTGCACATGTTGAGCCCTAAAATTAGTTTCACTAAATCTGAAAGTATTGAAATATTATAGAGCATATTGTCTGATCATGACAGAATCAAATTAGTATTCATTTACAATAAAACATCTAGGAAAACCTTCAATATTTGGAAATTTGACACTCCATTTCTAAATAATCCATGGGTCAAAGACAAAAATAAAATTTTCAAACTGAATAACGTGAAAACATCAAAATGTGTGGGATGTAGCAAAATTAGTGTTTAAGAGGATGCTTAGGGCTTTAAGTGCTGTTAGAAAAGAGTGGCTTAAGATGAATGTCCTAAAGTACCATCAGAAGTTAGAAAGATAAGAGTAAAGTAAATAGAAGCCAGGAAATAATGAAGCTGAGAGAAGAAATTAATAAAATGCCTGTAGTCCCAGGGCACTGGGAAGCTGAGGCAGATCACTTGAGGTCAGGAGTTCAAGACAAATCTGGGCAACATGGCGAGACCCCATCTCTACAAGAAATAAAAAAAAATTAGCCAGACATGGTGGCACAAGCCTATAGTCCTAGCTATTCTGGAGGCTGAGGTGGGATGATTGCCTGAGCCCAAGAGTTCAAGGCAGCAGTGAGCCAAGATCATGCCATTGCATGCCAGCCTGGACAATAGGGTGAGAACTCATCTCAAAGAAAGAGAGAGAAAGGGAGGGAGGGAGATTTTTATTAAAAATCTTATATTAAAATTACTTATAAAAAGGAAAAATTGAGTTGAAAAATGTCCTGTTTTTTTAAATAGTTTTTTTTTTTGATCAATTTCCAGTAACTGGGTAAAAATAAGATCATGGGCTTTTTCTGAATCTATAAAATATTAAGAGCCATAATTATTAAATCTTCATAGTCCAAATATCCACTGTCATTCTACTGCTTTTCAGTGAAATTGTTCAGTGGAGAATCACAATTTTCTAAGATGGTATCTTTTGTCAAATCAGGCATAACAGGTACTATGTTCCTCTTTTAGAGACAATCCACATTCAAATAGCAGACGCTGAGAAATTCTGCAATTAAAAACATACCTGTTGGCTTTTTATTAGTCACATGTTTCTCTTTTTTTCCCTTTAAAAAAATTATTTTATTTTAAAGATGTGGGGTACAATTCAGAATTTTTTTATACAAATGGTCATTGTATAAGTAAAGTTTGGGTCTACCTTTGGCCCCCACTTTATCTGGTTTGAGATTGGTTACCCTTACTGATGTTGTGCCCCCCCCACTCCCACCCCAGCAGTATCCCACTACTGCCAATTCCTTTCTTAAAGTATTATGTTAAATATTCAGGGTCCACTTATGAGTGAGAATATGCTGCATTCAGAGAGTCAAATGTTTCTCAAAGTTATTAAGACTGTGGAATTCTTTTCTGCTAAACGCTTATTTACATTTCACTAGATATAGTTGATAATTGTTGTTTATCAACTATAAAAATATGACCTCAAATACATAGACGACCTCAAATACATAAGAGTTTTGCAGATGAAGATTATCCATGTTTCTTTTGGGGCTGATGACTGTTGCTTAATTCTTTTATGAGCCTCTTCTTTATGTTCCCACAGTTATTTGCCTATATATCCTTCATATTTATGTCTCCTGGTGCCTATTGGTGCTTGATACACAGAAAGAATTCAGTAACTTTATATTGACTTTGAAATACATTAAGCTCATTAGTTAATTTTTCTCCCAGCATCCCTATTTTAGAATAGGCAATAGTATTTACTCATCAAATGCAAACACTTTTAGCTGCTATTAGAATTTGGGAAGGAGAGAGTTGATGATAAAAAGAAAAAAACTATAATATTGCTTTGCTTTGTAGGTTAATTATAGAATTACTGGGGGAATTTTAAAAAGTATCAATTTTTATTGATGCAATTGACCAGATACAAGCAAAGGTGCAGCTGTTTGGAAAATGTATCTGGAGATTGTTTTGTACTATGCACTGATCTTGCTTGTAAGAACAGTAAAGAAACAGATCAAATTACAACCAATATTTCAGGTCATGCAGTGACATCTAGTGTGTGTAGGAGACAGTATGTTACAGCATATATTCACCTGACTCTCAAAAGATAGAACTTAAAAAAATACTTTAAAAGTTTTTGTCCTAATGTTGTAAAGCAAAGGTAGTGATCCCTCTGCTTACATTTAAGAAATTGAAACTGTTTATCATAATTAGAATATGTTAATGCACAGACCATAAAGAAAAAGCCTAGATAAAATGCTTGAATAAATTTTGTAAGTAAATTGAGTAACTAGAACTTCTTGTTAAAACTCTTATTGTAGGTGGCCATTTAGTTGCTTTTATATAAAAAGAAGGTACCAAATTCCAGCATTCAACGTTTAACTGTGTGTGTATATGTGTGTATGTGTGTGTGTGTGTGTGTGTGTGTGTGTGTGTGTGTGTGTGGTCTTGATTGCACACAGAGAAGTGGCTAACTCTAACAATCACTAATTATAACTAACTTTTTCCTATCTCAGCATTATAGCATGCAAAACTTTGACCCCTGAGAGACTCTTAGACCTGACTTTAGTAAAAAGACTTTCATTTTGGGCTCAGGGGATTATAAAGTTCTTCAGGAAGGAGCCCAGCTTCATTTCATTAATTGAGGGTGGAAAATCTGCTTGTCATCTAAAATTTTTAGTTTAGATACAGAGCCTAATTTGTTTTTCCATAAGACTTATTTTTACTGTTAAGTATTTTTTTTACCTCATTTTTATCCCACACTATGTTGTTTGATTTCACTTATTTGATAAATGTTTCGGTAGCAATGCTAGGAATTGCCTCACAGGAGCTGTGACCTTTTAGGGTATCAAGGAATTGAGAAAAGAAACAGAGAGTATTTAAATGTAGGCAGAAAATGTTCCAGCCTAAGCGTGACTCAAAGAATGCAAATCTCACAATGATTTATTTTAAGCCGCAGTATTGCAATATCTTTTTTAGTCTTGTTCTGATTTCATTTCCCCACCCAAATCAAAGAGATAATATTAACAAAAAGGGCAAGGATAAAGGCTTCTAAGGTATATATTGTTTCCAAAAACCTTGTCTGGTCTTTTGCCATTTTATTACTTACAATAACACTACATGGGCTATGGCTAGAATCTTTGGCTTCCCTAGCTGGACTTATTTGTTCAGCAAGTGGTTGCTGATTGTGTATGACATCCTGGGAACCATTCCAGGCTCAGGCAAAGACCCTGCCCTTGAGAAGCTTGTATTCTATCTGAGAAGAGAGGAAACAAACATGGATTATAGGAAGTATAGACTGAGAAGGTGCTATTTTATATAGGCACACCAATGTTTCCAGTGGTTCACAGCTGGGCAGCACACTAGAATCACCTGGGGATCTTTAATAAAATTGCTGAAGCCTATCATTTCACCTTCAGTCGTACTGATTTAATTAATCTGGTTGATGCCTGAGTGCCAATGTATTTTAAAACCTTACCAGGTGATTCTTACATGCAGTCAGCACTGAGAAGCACTTGTCTAAAAGGAGGAGGGATTAGGTATATCAGCAAAGGAGATGAAGACAGTGTGATTGGCGAGGTAAGAAGCAAACAAGAGAGCTGTGGTGCAGATTTTAACTGAAGAAAACACTTCAAGAAGGGGGTGACCAGTCAACTACTGCCGGAAGAAGCCAGTGTGCGGTTTCTGGCACTGTGTGGGGCACTGTGGACCAGAGCAGATTCACTGGAGAGGTAAGTATGAAAGACTGATTGAGGAGCTACAGGAGAGAATGGGAGATGTGGAGAGAGTAAGAATAACTCTGTCCACAGGCTTTGCCTCATTTGAGGAGCAGAGAAATGGGTGGAACGTGGAAGAGGATATGGAATTGAAGAAGGAGGATTTTCTAAATCTCTCTCTTCTGATAGGAACTATTAAAGTATGTTTGTATGGTTGTGGAAATGATCCAGCAAAAAGAAAGACATTGTTGAGACAGAAGAAAGGAGAAATTTCCGTAAGAATGTCCTTGAGGGTGGTGGAGGGGTTTGGGTCCATTTCAAAAATAAAGGCGTTGGCCATAAATTGGAGTCTAAGCAGGTCATCCACAGAGAAGGCAAAGTATAGGGGAACAGACTCAGGAGGGTTTCAAGAGATGTTGAAACTTCTTTTCAGATTGTTTTTGTCTCAATGAAATAGAAAGCCAGGGAGGAGAATGTGTTAGGGATCTGAGAAAAGAAAATAGCAATTCTAGAAGAACAGGAAAGTAGTGGACCAGGACCACATAAGACTAGTGGTCATAAAATTAAATTTATGCCTATAAGCAGGATTCTGTATTTTTTCCTAGCCATAGTCAGCTGTGTGGGTACAGGTTCAGAATAAATGACATGAATAAGCAAGATAATTAATTGTATAGGATTATAGTCTTGTAAAGTGAATATAACAAATAAGACAGAAACAAGAGTTTTGGGGGTGAATACAAATAAGCCTTTATAGTAATGAACCATGTAATCTCACATGGGCAAGAGAAAAGTTAAAACAAGAAAGAGATGAGGAGCAGATGAGGTGGTCAGACAAAATAAATCGGGTCCCAACTGGGTTGAAGAGTAATGGAAGTTTAGAGTCCAGTATGCTAGAAAGATAAGGGGTTGTGGTCAGAGATGATTCCTTGAAGTGAGATTACGGAAAAGGTGCAGCTATTGGTAGTCTATGTGTGTATGACTTACTATATACCCATGAGTGAGAAGGGTTGAGCTATAACAAGGACAAGGTCAATAGAAGAGTCAGAGATGACTGATATGAATGGTCAGAGAATGGGAAGGCTTATGTACGAGGATACTGAAACTACTAAAACCCACAGCAGGGGGAGTATTGGAGAGAATGACAGTGCTTCAGGTCCAGAATGTCAAGAAAAGGAAAGATGACCTTAGGGTCTTTAGTTGACTACCATAAAGCAACATGACAGGTGGTGTAGACTTAAAAACTGGGTTTTAAGGAAAGAAGGATCCATTGTTTGCAAGCAATAAAGAGGAGCATGAAGAGCGCCTACACTACTTCTAGGCACAATGCACAATGTCTGTGGAACTAAAAATAGTCACTATTTGAGAGGGCTACAGACTTTTTTACACTAAATGAGAGTGAAAGCAGTATTTGCAAGTTCATTGACAGCAGCAATATGTCATGTGTATAAGAGTGTGAACTATGGAGCCTAATTGTTTATATTCCAGTCACAGTTCTTTTACTTAATAGCTTTGTGACATTAATGCCTTAGTGCCTTGTCTTCTTCATCTATAAAATTGGGAGAATAGCAGTATCTGTCTCACAGTGTTACTGTGAAGAGTAAATGAGTTAATGCATGTTAAAACACTTAGGATAACACCTGGCACACATTAAGAGTATGCAATCAATAAATGTTAGTCATGATGATGATAATTACTCATTTTTAATTTGCTTTTGAGGAGTGAAAACGATTATTACTATTGTTATTATTATTATTATTACTCAGTTTTAATTTGTCTTTGGGGGACAGAAAAGCAGATGCCTGGCAAAGAATGAGTAAAACTGGTTTCTGTCCAGTTGAGTTTCCTCCAATTTACTTAAACATTTGGTCTCCATATGATATATCTTAGGCTTCTGTAGCATCAAGTCTCTGTAATATTAATTATTTTCAACATATGTTATTTGCTAATTTAAAAAAAATTCTAAAATCTTCTGAGAAAAGAAATTTCAAATAAGAGGATCATCTGTTGGATGTCTGAGTCCCTGACAGTATTACATTTTAACCCATAGACTAAAATAAATACCTATTGAGTACCTATGGATAGAAATAAATAATTAGATAAATTTTCATTTTTTTTTTGTTTTCAGCCTCTTTGTATTGTTTTAGGTGAAATATACTTCTCATAGACAACTTATTCCTGCTCCTTGTCTCCCTTCAATTTGAGAATTTCTGAATTTTATTTAGTTATTTTATAGATTTATATTTTTTGAAATTACTGCTTTCTTGAAACTTAATTTTGCCATTATACTTAAGAAATTTTATTTTCCATAATTTCTTTTTTTTTTATTATTATTTTATTTTATTATGTTATTGTGGGGTACAGTTAGGGGTTAGGCATACAAAAATATTTCATTCAGGTACCCTTGTTCATAAGAGGTGTCTCCCCATCCTCAGATAGATACCCACCACCATTAATCCCATCCCCCTCACCCTCCCCCCCCCCAGTTTCCCACCACAGTCAGACATTTTCTTGTGGTAGTATGTTGGATGATCAAGGTCTACTATATGAGTGAGATCATGTGATCCTTAGTTTTTTGTTTTTGTGAGAGGGCACTCAGGATTATGGACTCTAGTTCCATCCAGGTTGCTGCGAAATTCATGATTTCATTCTTCTTTATGGCTGCGTAGTATTCCATCGTGTATATGTACCACATTTTTTAAATTCAGTCCTAGAAGACATATATTTTAACAAGCTTAATCAAATGACAATGGTAAGATTTTGGACGAGTTTTAAAGTGCTCAAGTTTGTCGTTTTCTCTGTGTGCATAAGTTCTATTGCTACAGGAAGCAAAAATTTAAATTTAGGTTATATTAGACATTTGAATTTATGCTTTTGGAGCCAGATCATAATGACTAGTGTAATGCAAACTGTGAGAGGGAAAGATAACTCTTAAAAGAATAAGTTAAAAGAACTAATCAAAAGGTTTAAAAAATGGAGAAGCAGAGAAAGAAGAGGAAAGAGAAGAATGTGAGAAAAAAGAGAAAAAGAAGGAGAAGGAGAAGGAGAAGAATGATACTCAAGCCAAGCAGAAGTGAGGTGGAACAGTCCGTGTAATGAGAAGAACGAAGGAGATATGTAGACCAAGATGCGATGGAGACCCGGAAATAATCTCAATTGCGTTGTCCCTGAATGTATCCAAGTGCACCATTGATGTTCCTTTGTGTCTTCCATGTATGTTCCCTGGTGTACTGAAAGTGTTTTTGGCATGTTTAACATCTGTCTTTTGGCAAAGCCCCCACAGAGATCCCACAAACACTTGACTCCATGTATATTTTAGACCCACATTGGCATGGCAGCAGTGGGCTTGTCTAAGACGCATTCTGCAGAAGTCCTTCATTCACTCCAGCTATGTTCAGTCAAGTGTCCTCCGTTTTCATCTGGGCCCCTTGTTGGGAGCCAACCTTGGAGGCCCACCTGATTGACAAAGTCCAGGTGCTCCAAGGACCTCCCCTGGCCACAAAGCGAGTCTGGGCAGCTGAGGCCCTTCTGTCTTCCATCTTTGCTGTTGATACGGCTGAAGAATTCTGTGCAGTTGAGCATGAAGAGAACAACACGTTTATGTGAAGTACTCACAGCTAACCTGGGAATGTCATGGTTCATTTTTCCATTTTCCACTATGCTGTTTGGCCTTTTCTAATATATGCAATGGTTAAAGTCTGAAGCACATCAAGAATGCTTTCTTTCACTTGGTTATAAGTTACTAGATATTGCTTGAGTAAAAAATGATATAAGTATATTCACTCCTTATTTGATTTAGAATTATGTAATTTAGTGTTTAGATATAAGGTTTTTTAGAAGTACGAGTTTACAGTAAGTTCATTATGAATTCATTATAAGTTCTAACACTTATCCAGGAGTTATGTAGGTGATTTAAAACACTGTTTTCACAGATTTAGGATGAAGATTAATTGTTAAGGTTTTTACTTAATTCAATAGTTAAAA
>CAUYQG010078148.1:0-13581 GCA_963574415.1 Tarsius wallacei | reverse complement strand
TAATAATTGTTAAATAATTGACTTGTAACTTGGCTAATTTTTCGATTTTTTTTTTTTTGTAGAAACAGGGCCTTGCTATGTTGCCCAGGCTAGTCTCAAACGCCTGGGCTCTAGCCATTCTCTCACCTCAGCCTCCCCGAGTGCTGGGATTACTGGCGTGAGCCACAGTGCCTAGCCTGAATATGCATATTTAATATAATATATTTATGCACATGTGTGTGTGTGTACACACATTACTAAAGGTTGCAAGGAGTGAGGGGAGATGGACAAATTTACTATCCTAGCAGAGCTATCATTTTAAAATTATTTTCTCCTCATCCTTTTTAAATTTGCATACATGTCTACATCATGTTGGACCCACAGTTCTGTGTCTTGAGTTTTCGGCATAAATAATGTCATAAACATTGGTTCATGTGAGTACACAGCTCTAGAGTTTCTTTTTTATGACTGTGTAATAGCCCAATGAGTAGGCAGACCTGAAATGACATAGCTGTTGCCTTTGTATCTGCTGTAGAGTGCTTTAGGCTGCAAGGAACAGGAAGTCCTGGCTCAACTCCCTTACGCAATGAGAGATTTTCTTACTCACATAAAGGAAACCTTGGAAGGAAAGCATCTCCAGGGTTGATTAATGTAGCAGCTCAACAATATCCTCATGGATAAGGACCTTACTTGTGCTCTGCCATCCTGAGGGTGATGGATGATGGGCTGT
Source organism: Tarsius wallacei (assembly GCA_963574415.1). Taxonomy (NCBI): domain Eukaryota; kingdom Metazoa; phylum Chordata; class Mammalia; order Primates; family Tarsiidae; genus Tarsius; species Tarsius wallacei. The sequence goes on along the minus strand of CAUYQG010078148.1, from coordinate 12,872 downwards.
CCTGAATGTTGACCCCATGGTCATAATATGACTGCAGCAATCCCAGCTGAGGTGGAAAGAGAGGCTGGCTTTTACATCTCTTCTTAAGGGTAAGAAGCCTTCCCACAGTCTCCCAGCAGAACTGAAGCACACTCTTGCTTCTAAACCAATTCCTGTGTTGGGGGCATGGAGTGGGGCAGGAGAATCACCTCGATGTAGACCAATCGGGATTCACTCCTGGGCTGGGGACTTAGGAACAAGAGTGGTTAAGTGGACAAAACCAAGTTCCTTTGGGAAGAAGAAGAGTCGGGTGGGCAGATATTTGGGAGACAGCTGACAGTAATGTTCTTATTCCTAGCTTGGACCTTTCACTCACGTCCAACTTGGAGGAGTGGTTAATTCTGAGTAAAGGAACCAACACTCTCATGGGAAATGGCGTCTCACCTGGCTCTAAAGGATGTGTGAATGTCAACAGGAGGAGGGGCCGTATCTCAGGCTGAGGTTCCAGCATGCGCAGGGTCAGAGAGGCCGGAAGTCATGCGACATCTTCCCGGAAGCATGGGTGTCCCTGGACAGTTGGGGTGTCTGTCGGCTGGTGGAAGTGGGGAGGGGTGGCAGGTGAGGCTAGGTTGGGGCCACACTGCAGGAAGTGTTTAAGTGCTGACTGAAAGTGTCTGGACCCAGCACGTCATGGCCATGAGAAGCCACTGACGATTTCAGAGAAGAAAGGAGACCCAGAAAAGCTGAGCTGTGGGGAGAGAAAATCCTGGCTGTGGACAGAGGACGCACAGCAGGGAGACCGTCTAAGGGTGGGGCCACGGGTTCATCGCCACCACGCAGGGCTCACGCCATGCAGCAGTCACGGAAAGGAGGCCAATGCCAGAAGTGGGCTCCTCAGAACCAGTGGATGCCTAGATGCCAGGACGGGAGCCGAGGAGCAGGGGTGACAAGTGAGCGATGGCATCATTAACCGTGCCAGCGAGGGAGAGAAGACAAAGGACCTACCAGGAATAGGGCCCCGCCTGGGGTGTGCAGAGCCCTGGGTTTCTAGGCCCGGCGCCAGCGCCTCGCGTGGCGACCACAGAGGGCAGCCTGGGAGGCTGGGCTGAGAATGCATCTATGCCAACATCACAGGGGAAGGGGACACATTAGCTGAATGCAACGGTGCGCATGGTAAAGCCTGGAGGCTCTGCTCCGTGGAAGCTTCTGTACCACAGCGGAGGCGGGCTTCTAACTGGATTTCAGAAACACAGTCTTCGTGGACACAGGGCAGCAAAAAGAAGGGACGAGACCTCACCTACTGCTCCTGCCCCGCCTTCTCCAGGTGACGCTGGCATGGGAAGCTGTCACTGCAGCATTCTGTGACCGCCTGACGGCGAGCCAGTCTGGACTGAGTCCTGGCTCTATAAAACCAGGTAAGGGTTAGCCATGTGTTCATTCCTTCTCGTATTCACTCGGGTATCCACAGACACATAGTAAGGCCCTGCTCTGTGCCAGGCCCCGGGCTAGGCCCAGAGGCACGTTCAAAGCAGTCCTGGCCCAGCCCTGGCAGAGTCACGGAGAGCCTCGTGGGGGTACAGGGAGCGCAAGGTGGCTGATGAGATGCTTCAACCGGGAATCCCAGCGGAGAGGCTGCTAGTTGGAGGCCGTGATGGCTGGGAGATCCTTAGGCGAAAGCGGGCATCACTTAAGTGGAAGTAGCCTAGGGGGTTGACATCCATTAAGAGCCCACTGGGATGGAGGCATTTAATTATGTCCGGTTTAATTACCCCAACGACCCTGTGAGGTGGGTATCAGTACTGTCCCCACTTTTCAGGTGAGGAAACTGAGGCTCAGAAGGGTTAAGGAACATGTACAGAGTTTGACATCAGAATCCAAGCTCTTGACCTTAGCACCGAGCAGCCTCCCTCGTCCAGCCCTCCCTCCATCTTTGCTCAGGAGGACGCTGGTGTCCTCCTGACGGGACCCATGTCTACTCCACCCCTCTTCAATCTACTCACCACGCAGCAGCCAGAGGGATCTTTAGAAAATGGGACTCTGACCCTGTTATCTCCCCTGAGAATCCTTCAATGGATTCTCCTTGCTGTTTAGATAGAGGAAAGACTCCTCATCTGGTCTCCAAGGCCTGGTGCCGTCTGGCCCCTACCAAGGCTCCACACTCACCCTCTATGCTCCAATCACACTGGGCTTTTCTCAGACTCCCCACCCCACTCCCCACCCCCGCCCCATACCATCCTCCTTTGCACCACAGTGCCTTTGCACATGTTGATCCCTGCCTGGAACACTTTTCCCCACCTCTGCCCTCACCAAGCACCTGCCTTAGCTGGCTTACATCCATCCCTCAGTACTCCACCCTGCCACCTCCTCCAGGATGCCCTCCCTGACGTCCCAGTGTAGGCAAAGTGCATTTGCTATACATAGTTCTCAAGCATCCTTTCACTAATCCTGGCACCCACTGGAATCACGAGGAAAGGTTTACGGAACACTGGTGCCCAGAGCCCAGCTTAGATCCAGTGAGCCAGAATCTCTTGGGAAGATTGGGGGTGGGGAGTGGCCTGGGCATCAGTATTTCTTACAATCTCCCCAGATGGTTTGAATGCGCCCCTACAATGCAGATTCCGTGCCCTGTCATCGGTTTCTCGATGCATGAGTCACCCCAGGATTACTGTGTCCAGGAGTGTATCCCTACTAGACTCTAACAGCACCATGAGAGCAGGAGCTGGCGCCAGCCCCTCTTGCTGTCCCTGAGGAAGGAAGCTCTCAGGAAACACTTATCCAGCAAGTGCAGGTGACCATAAGAGCCAGCATTTACCAACTGCATGCCCTGCCCATGGACTTCACAGGTACGGTCTTATTTCATCCTCACAGAAACCCTTACCAAGTAGGAATTCCCATAAGCCCCATCTGACAGATGGGGAAACTGAGACTCAGGAGGTCAGAAAGATGCAAGGCCCAGAGTGTGTATTCCAACCCCTGTCCATCTGACTTGGGGACTCGCCCTGCAGAATCTTCTCCCTCCCCAGCTCTGCCCGGCTCACACAGCAGCAAAGTCCTCAGGACATTGTAAAGGACAGCATCTGTGATATCACCTCCTCAGAGCTAGACTCTCTCTCTCTCTCTCTTTTTAAATAAATAGAGTCGATGTCTTGCTATGTTGCCCAGTCTGGACTCAAAATTCTGGGCTCAAGTGATTCTCCCACCTCTGCCTCTCAAAGTGCTGGGATTACAGGTGTAAGCCACCAAGCCCAGCCTAGACTCTCTTATGTGTGAGACTTGGCCCTTCCCGGTCTCTGGGCCCCTCCGAGATAGCCCCCAGCCCAGTTCTAAGGAAAACACAATTCTTGAGAGTGGAGAGAAAACAAAACAAAGCCCGGGCTCCATCCATCTGGTCCACCTCGCACCAGGGACAGGCCTCTAATTGGATTCTGCCCAGCTTCCTGCTGACATTTGGCAGGGGGTGACATTTGGCATGGTAAGGGGCTAGGTCAGAGGGTCGCCATGTGAACCTGGAGCAGGAAATGTAACCTGAGCCGCTTTGAGGTTAGCCGGAAGCTGCACGCCCTGGAGACCCATCCTATCTCCATCCCAGGAGACCAGGCACCAACCGGAGCTCAGTCCAACTGGAGAACGGTCACGGGGTCGAGAGTTGGGTAGGTATTTCTGTCCCTGTTTGCTTTCCTCCTTACCAACGAAGAGTCTGAAAACGCTCTCCTAATCACAGATTGGTGATACACAGAGTTTGCCAAGAGGCGGGGACCCGGGAGAGCAGGGACTTCCAGCCCTGGTCACCTACAAGACTCCCAGGAGGAGCTTTTAAAAACTAATGATGCCCAGGCCCTGCTTGGGGCCTGGTGCTTCTGAATCGGCTGAGGTGGAGCCCATGGGCCTACATTTCTTAAAACCTACCCAGGCGGTGCTAAGATGCAGCCAGACTCAAGAACCACACTGCCCGAGAGGACACATAAATGGCCCCTTGGAGGCGACAGAGGGTGGGATCACAATGTGGAGTGATCACCCAACCGTTCTCCCTTCTGGCACCCGGTGTAGGGCGACACCCTCAGTGACAACATAAGCACACCCTGGATATGGCCCCAAGCAGGAGGTTGGAGCCTGGGGAGGGGTCATGGGGGTGGCCAACCCAGACGTTCCGTTTTCCTCAGGATCCAGCCTGGGCACTCAGGTCATACTGAGGCCCTGGGCAGGTATCCGCTGGGCCTGCTGGCCATATCTTACAGTCGTGCATAGCATATGTTCTTAGCAGACTTCCTTGAGCTCCCAGGGCTGGTTCAGATGATCAGGACTGCCTGGACCAATGCCCATAACCTTTGGTTGCCTTTAGTTCGCCTTTAAATCCCACCCCTAGAGAGAAATCACAGCCATTTTTTGTGTATGTGACATACATATAAGCGCCTTCTCACACTGCACCTGTGTCCTGGAAACCCCACCCTTTCCATGCTTGACCTGCACGCCACCCTATGGAGGGTGCCTTTTACAATCGGGGGCAGTTTCTTTCCTGTCCAGCTCCTGCATCACCTTTCCTGTACATAAGTTCCTGAATAAAGCCCACGTCTCATCCGTTGTCTCCAGCTCATTTCTTTGGCCTCTCGAACACAGCGCCTTCCCTTTTGGGGTCTCCGGGGGTCTGACACTACAACAGGGGATTGGTTTTCCTTAGGAAACTTGCTCCTCCTTGACCCTCAGTCCCTGTAATTTGGGACTGGACTCACTCCCAGGCCCAAGGGTGGTCACACGGTAAATCTCCCTAATGACCGTGATTGATTCAAGAAGGGCTTGTACCCCAAGTCAGCCCCTGGGCCTTCTTTGGGTGCCTCTGAGGAAGGAAACTCTCTTCCCTCTGGGTTTGCTGTGTAAGGACCCCCAGCAGTACTTCTACCACCTCCTGGGGAGCGTCTGCCTGAGAACAAAGTCGTAACAGAGAAAATGTGCAGTTAAGAGCTGGCAAGAGACAGATTCGAGTCCTGGACCTAGCCACACCTAAAGGTTGGTTGATTTCAGTTACTGGGGCCCATGAATTCCCTTTGCCCTTTCAGCCTGTCTGAGCTGTGTTTCTGTTATGTGTGGGTTTCAAAAGTCTTCCCAGATGCAGTTGTTATTGGTCTGCCTGCTATGTGGTGAGCTTGGCGAGGTGAAGCTGTGGACCAGATTCTCTTCCACGTGCCTCAGAGCACCCGGCACAGAGAGAGAAGGAATGGGCGGAGGAGTACCAGTTCCCTGCCCTCTTCCACTACCCGCCCCCCACACCATGATCTTCCTTTCCTGCTCACGTGGGTCAGCTACAGCCCAGACTATACCCCAGAAAAGACCCTCTGCGAGCAGCCAGGCTACAGCAGAGCTGGGCCCCCCCTGCATGTGGCACTTCCTGGGTGCTGCCCTGCGTGTTATTGCCAGAGGCTTGGGTTCCAGGCCCGTCTCCGCCTCTCGGCCAGGGCTGGGACTTCCATGCCCCTGAGGGTGAGGGCCTCCTCCAAGTTTGCAGCCTGGATCCCTCATCTTAGTCCCAGCCGGCTCCTAGCAGCTGAGTGACTTAGGGCGGTCACATAACCCCTCGGAGCCCCTATTTCCTCACGTGTACACTGTAACAGTTTGACAGAGTGCCAACTAAGGGCTGCTCTGGTTGTTCTTGCGACATGTCCTCGATCCACATGGCTGGCCCCTTCACCTCCTGTGGGTCTTTACTCCATGGTCCCTCCCAGCCAGGCCCTCCTGGATGGCCCTGTTTGTACCCACGGGCCTCCCTGCTTCCTTCTCCTTGTCAGCACCATCCAACATTTTCCACATGTCACAGGTTTATCTGTGGTCTGACTCCCTTTACAGGGATGGGAGGTGCAGAAAGGCAGGATTGTTTTGTTCTTTTTTTTTTTGGAGTCTCACTCTTTTTGCCCAGGTTGAAGTGCAGTGACATAAGCAAGGCTCACTGCAGCCTTGACCTGCTGGGTTTAGATGATCTTTCTGCCTCAGACTTCCAAGTAACTGGAACTACAGATGCACGCCACCATGCCAAGCTAGTGTTTTTTGTGATTTATTGTAGAGATGAGGTCTCATCATGTTGCCCAGGCTGGTTTCAAACCCCCGGACTCAGACAATCCTCTCACCTCAGCCTCCCAAAATGCTGGGATTACATGCTGAGCTACTGCACCTGGCCATTTTTTTTTTTTTTTTTTGAGTTGGAGTCTCACTCTGTCGCCCAGGCTGGAGTGCACAAGCAAAGGCTCACGACAGTCTCACCATCCTGGGCTCAAGCAATCCTCCCTCCTCAGCCTCCCAAGTAGTTGGGACTCCAGGTGCACCCCACCATATCCAGCTAATTTTTTGGATTTTATTTCTGTAGAGACGAGTCTCTCTATGTTGCCCAGGCTGGTCTCGAACTCCTGGGTTCAAGCTGTCCTCCCACCTCGGCCTCCCAAAGTGCTGGGATTATAGGGGTGAGCCATCATGCCTGGCAGTTTTTCTTTTGTTTACTGCTGTATTCCCAGGACCCAGCATAGTACCTGGCACATAATAGGTGCTCAAGAAGTGCTCACTGACTGAATGAATGAATTCAGTACTCCCAAGTCGGGTAAGTCCTATCCACATCCCCAAGGAGACATCATTATCCCTGAGAATTCAGAGTGCAGGAGGCCCCGAGCATCTCGTAGGTCCTTGACTGACACGGTTCAGGAACGTTCTTTCCCAGATCTGCAGAGCAACCCGAGAAAGACAGACTTGGTGGTGGCTCTGCCAGGTGTCTCTCCAGGTCATTCATAGCAAAGCAAATGAGTTGACATCTGCTTCTTCACTCTTGTTCTTCGTGGGGCTGGGCGGGGGGACCATGAGTTCCCCACCTCAGAGCTGCTAACCAAGGTTAAATAATTGATGTCTGGGACGAAGCAGATGAGCCTGGACTCCTTCCCTGCTGCAGTCTCCTGCCTGTGCCCATGGATGCCCCGCTCTGACCTTAAGCCCACGGTGCCCCAGAGGCTGGCCTCCACACCGCTGCTGTTAGGAGAATGTAATGCCTGAGGATGATCTTTGCAGCATCATTTGTGTGACAGGGAGTTGGAAACCACCTCAGTGTCATTGCCAGGAGAACCAAGAGGCTTGTGCAGAAGACGCTCTGCACAGAAAATCAAGCAGGTGTTGGGTGAGGTGTAGACACGGCCATGGGATGGATCCTAAACGGAGGGTGGGTAAAAACTTAAGCAGGAGATCTATAACAGGTGCTGACGACGACTGGATCTGTCCCACAAACATTCCCAGCCCTCCCTCTCGAGAAGAATATGCTTCCCACCCCCTAACTTTGGGCCTGATCTTGTGACTTGCTTGTCCAGTGGAAGGGGGCAGAGATGACCATGTGCCATCCCTCACCTGAGCCTCTCGAGGCCTCACAGACTACTGCTCAGCCCTCTTGCATGTCTGCCATTGCCAGGAGAATATTCTTGGCATAGATGTGGCCCCAGAATGACAGGAGATGAGCAGAGAAAGACCTAACCCCAACCCTCAGCCAGGACCCAGGGCAACCACACCCACCTAATTCACAGACACACAGGCATGAAAAACGTGGCTTGGTTTGGGAAGCCACTCATGGAGCTCTGGTGGATTTGTTATGCAGCCTTCTTGCGTTAATAGCTGACTAATACACAGGCTATTGAGGACTCAACTCTGGTCTCTCTCCTCCCTCCCTCACTCCCCCCCCACCACCCCCCAAATCCCTAACTGAGAGGTCTGAGAGGTCACAGCCTATGAAGACTCAGCAGACGGGTTGTTAACCCCATATAGTGAGGCTAGCTTTCCGACTTGACTGGCACAGCATCACACAACCGATAAAGAAGGAAATCAAAACCATTGTATGACCCTGCAAAGCCATCTCATGGGGAAATTTGCATCTGTATAAAATCCCCTCCCTGGGGATTCACAGTAGAGCTAGAATCTATCCTCTCTCAGGGCTGCCACCTGTGAGATTTCATCTCCATATCAAGAAACTGTCTCAAAAGGCCCCTCATGGCAACACATTTCTTTTACTGATTTCAAAAGTCCTTAAGACAAAGCCTAACTCCTGCTACTAATTGCCAATCAGGAAATCTTTGAATCCACTTGTGACCTGCAAGTCCAGTTCCTTGGAATGTCCTGCCTTCCAGGGCAAATGCAAATCTCACCTGTATTGATTGTGGTTTTTTGTAACTTCTTTCTAAGATGTATATAATCAAGCTGCAATTCAACTACCACAGGCACATGCTCTCACGATCTCTTGGGGCAGTGCCACAGGCCTATATCACTCATATTTGGCTCAGAATAAACCTTCTTAAATATTTTACAAAGTTTGGCATCTTTCAACACTATTTGGGTGAATTTAAAATGCATACCAAAAAAAATAAAATAAAAAATAAACCAACACCTTTGTGAGAACACATACAAATATAAATACTTTAGACAGAATTGGATGGTTGTCAGCAGGAAAGGGTGGAGAGTGGGAGAAAAAGCAGCCAATTAATCAGTCAAGTGGAGACTTGCATGGACCACCCAGGACTGCACCAGAACTCTCAGCTCACTCTCTTCCCCTGAGTGTCTGCTTCTCCAGAGACAAGTCCTTGAGGTCAGGGCCCCAGAAACCATGCTGGGAGGTATACAGTAGGTACTCAACAAAGACTTGCAGAGCAATGAGGAAGGTAAAAAAAACCCAAAAAAACCCAAAGCCTTCTTTGACCTTCAAGCATCTCCCTTTTGATAGAAAGCTTGACACAATCTTGTCAAAATATAAAACTCAATTGTCCAGAGGGGTCTGGCCGTCTTTACCTCCCAGTCTGAGCAGTTCAGAAACAGACCCGATGTTCCACAGCCGCTAAGTGCTGGGCCCTGCGTCCGCCCCTGGGTCTGCTGGAGGTCCAAGCCTCTGTTTTGAACCCAGCCTCCCTCCTCTGGGAGGATGGCGAGATCGGAGTTGAACTCAATTAAATCTTCCTTGCCATCTCAGTCAGTTTATTTGTCAACCTCAGTCCTAAAGGGACGTTGATGAGAACTCCACAGGAAATAATAAGACAGCAGAGGCACGAGGCGCACCGCAGCTGAGGAGGCAGGACAACCGTCCCAGGCACCGCAGGTCACCGGTTCCATTTGTGGGGGCCACTCCCCCCCAACACTAGCCTCTAGCTCATTTAATTTGAAATAAACCTCCAGGGCAGAAAAGTCATTGAGGTGCAGGGAAGGAGGGAAGGCTTTAAAAGTGAGCTATGAATTTCATTTCCAAGGAAAGGAGGCTGCAGAGGAGGATGGAGCAGTTGAAGACGCCCAGAGCAGAATGGCACCGCAGTAGAGCTCTGTTCTGGCATCCGCCGGCCCCTGGTTTTGAATCCTGTCCCCACCACTGTGCAGCTGTGCAAGCGGGAGTCCTGTGCTTAGCCTCTCTGAGCCTCAGTTTTCCCATCTGCAAAATGGGGGCAAAGGGAGCACCTATTTCATGAGGCCGTGAGGAGAATGTAATGGGATGGTCTGGCTCAGAGTAGGCTCCATAAGGTAGCTCAGATGTCTGCTGAGCACCTCCTGGGTGCCAAGCACCATGCTGGGATTTGGCACTGAATGAGGAAGGGAAGTCAGTGCTCTCGTGGAGTTCAAGGTCTTGTGAAGAGAACAAGAGAGAAAATAAGCAAATGCACAGGAGGGATAAAGCAGGGTGATTTGGAAGAAGGAGACTATTTTAGGCATCTTGGTCCAAGAAGCTTCTCCGAGGAGATGACACTGAGTAAAGACTCGAGCTGAGATGGAGCCCATTATGGGAAGCCCTGGTAAACACAGGGAGCGGGAGGAGCCCTGCTCCCACCAGCAGACAGCGCCCACCTGCCCTGGACCGACAGCTGGAGAGGCCCGGCTTGTGGGTCCCCAGGCCTCCAGAAGCAGCCTCAGCTCCACCAGTATCCCCAGCCGCCACACCCTGATGGGGTATGGGGACTTCAGAGCCAACAACAGGGAATCGGCTTGGGTTTTTATTTCTGACATCACATGGTGTCTATGACACGGGGCCTGACTTTTGTTTCTATCCTGCATCTGTGGGATATTTAGTCAGAAGCTGTTTTTTGTTTTTTAGGGGGTTTTTTGAGTCTCACTCTGTCACCCAGACTGGAGTACAACGGCACGATCACGGCTCACCGCAGCCTCGACTCCTGGGTTCAGATGATCCTTCTGCCTCAGCCTCCTGGGTAGATGGGACTTCAGGTGCACACCACCATGCCTAGCTAATTAAAAAAAAAAATTTTTGTGGTGATGAGGGCTTGCTGTGTTGCCCAGGCTGTTCTCAAACTCTTGGGCTCAAGCAATCCTCTCATCTCAGTCTTCCAAAGTGCTAGAATTACAGGTGTAAGCCACTGTGCAGGGCTCAGAAACTTAAATGTGCATTTAGCACCAGGCTCTCAGCCATACACCAGAGACAGACGTGAAGAAGGCCCGCCTCTCAGGCCATCTGGGGGCTCCCCATAAGTCCTGGTGGCTGCTGATTCATACCAATGCCACACCTCTGTCTAGGGGCAGCTGTGAATCACAGTTTTCGGAGTGCAAATCAGACCACACCTCCTCTATCCCAGTGTTTGCCCCTGAGGTGACACTTGAGGCCCAGCTCCTCACTGCTCCCTTCTCCTAGGTCTGCTGCAGAAAGAACAGGAATTCGTCCTCCTCGGAACTCACCACACTACTCCTCACCCTGGAATACCTTTCTCTACCCTGACCTCTCAGCCTGCGAGGTGCATCACAGATGTTGCTACCCTGGAACCCCTGCCTGACAACCCGATTCCCACCCCAACCACAGTCAGGTCTGGCTCTGGGGCCCACACGGCAACCACACCAGAATCGAAGACCTCTCCACCGCAGCACCCAGGAATCCCACCCACCCCCAGGCCCCCACCTGACCGTCACCCAGCCTGCCCTGGACCCAAGCATGCCCATCACAACCCCGGCAAGGAAGGAAAGGGGAGGAGCTGATACCCAAAGAACCCTTGCTGGGAGATAATTCATCTCACTTCACAAATAAGGGGTCAGAGGCGAGGCACAGAAGGGGTAAAGTCACCTGGCGCTACAGTTAAGTTTGTTGTCCTCTCCAAATCTCAGGTTGAAATTTGATCCCCAGCGTTGGATGTGGGGCCTAATGGGAGGCGTTCCAGTCATGGGGGCGGATCCCTCATGAATAGATGAATGCCCTCGGGGGCAGGAAGTGGAAGGTAGGGGTGCGGGGGAGTGAGTGAGTTCCCAGTCTATTGGAATCTGCAAGAGCTGGTTGTCAAAAAGAGCCTGGCACCCCCCTCCTCCTCCTCCCTCATCATGTGATCTCTGCACAGGTCAGCCCCCTTTCGCCTTCCGCCATGACTGGAAGCAGTTTGAAGCCCTCCCCAAGCAGGTGCTGACGCCCTGTGCTGCCTACAGAACTGTGAGACAAATCCACCTCTTTTCTTCGCAAATTTCCAAGCCTCAGGTATTTTTGCGGCAGCACAAAATGGACTGAGACGCTCAGCTTGCAAATCAGAGCCAGGATTTGAATCCAGATTTTAGGTTCCTCTGGCTTAAAATCATCCTCGCTCTACCGAACCAAGCAATAGTGCACTCCCATCCACCACCCACAGCAGCCTCCCACCACACTCCCCTCTTAAGGAGGCTGACCACAGCCCTGAGGAGCCCCTCTCTGCCCTGTATGAACCCGCCTTCCACCTCAGCTCATTGGATCTGAGCTAGTCCCAGTTCCAACTGGACCAATCAGAAGCTCTCCTTTCGGATTTTTTTTTTTTTTAAATAGGACCTACAGACGTAGTCAACTGTGGGGTGACAGGAAGCAGTGCAGGGTAGGGTGGGGTAGACTGCCGTGGGGCACTGATCATCATGTGGGGGTTGCCGCAAGAAAAGACAGAAGCAGAGGAGTTGAGAGAAGACCCTGGTAGCCAGAGGCAAGTGTCTGTGTTCTAAGTCTGGTCTTCAGACGCCTCCCACTGGGCCGGTGACGGTCCCCTGCATCCTTTCACGACCTCTACTGGAGTTAGGCTAGTTTGGGCAGTCTCTGGCCCTCGCAGTCAATGTTTCTTCTTCTCTAGGCAAAATGGAGCTAACACAGGTTAGACATAGAGAGATGAATTTTTTCACAGGCAGGTTTTGGAAAGCATTTAGATATTTTTAAAATTATACTTTACTGTAGGCCAAGCTGGCAGCCTATACCATCCCCTTGGCAAATCAAAAGAAAACTTTATCAGATGTAAGACTAGGACAGCCCAACCTTTTAATTTATGGCGTAGCATAATAATCACTAAAAAAAATTTTTAGGTTTTTTGTCGATGGTGGAAGGCCAAAGACCACCCCTTATTTGACCAAGGCCATATAAATGACAATAAGACCACCTTTCAGCTAAGGAGGTTGTGAACTGGAAACATCTGTCAGGTCTCTTGTAAAAGACAAGGTGGTCAGAAAAAGACTCCACCCCTTGTCTCCTCCCATCAGAAGCCCAGAGATGGTTACCTGAACTCCGTCCATTAGTATATCAGTAACTAGGTAACTATATCTAGTTTGGAGTTGAGAACAAAGGATTGGTTTTTCTTCTTTAAAAAACTTGCTCATGGAAGGTCTTTCTGCCAAAAATCTTCCTTCCTCCTTCTTCTTTTTTTTCGCTAATGAATTTTGAAAACTTTGCTGGCTGCTCTAAAAATTTTTTGAGTTGGAGTCTCACTCTGTCGCCCAGACTGGAGTGCAGTGGCACGCTCCCCTCCACCGCAGCCTCGACCTGCTGGGCTCCAGCGATCCTTCCGCCTCAGCCTTCAGAGTAGCCGGAACTACAGACACGCACTACCATGCCCGGCTAATTTTTTGATAAAATTCATTTTAGAAGTGAGCCAAAGAATCCATGGATTTTGTGCTGCACCCTACCCGGCATCACA
>CAUYQG010078147.1:0-13544 GCA_963574415.1 Tarsius wallacei | reverse complement strand
CCCTATTACTTGCCGGGCTCGGTGGCTCAGTCTGTAATCCCATGCCTTGGGAAGCTGAGGTGAGTGGACTGCCTGAGCCCGTGGGTTCGAGACCCGCCTGGGCAACTTGGCGAGACCTCATCTCTACAATAAATCAAAAATCAGCTGGGCGTGGTAGCGCGCCTGTAGTTCCAGCTACTTGGAATGCTGAGGCGCAAGGATCGCCGGAGCGCAGCAGGTCGAGGCTGCGGTGGCCGGGAGCGGCCACTGCACTCCAGGTGGGCGACAGAGTGAGACGCCAACTCAAAAAAAAAAAAAAAAAAAAAAAAGGGAATATCTTTCCTGTTCACTTCATGCTCTTTAGTGTATCTCTCCCTGTGCCGTACCAAATCATCTCACAAGGCGTTCAGTGGTATGAGTAGCACATCTTAGAAAGCAAAGTTAGAAACACTGTGTAGCAGATGCTGTGGGGGCCCCACCCATATGCCTCAGCACACCCTAGAGGTTTACCTGTAGACAGTTTCCAGATGCACCCACTGCCTCTCACTTCATTCTGTCTTAAGTTATCTTCTGACCACAGGGTGTGTTTAGTAGACAGTGAGTGGGACAACCCTCAAACAATGAGGGACAGGAGCTGGGGAAATACCCTTGCTTCCTTGCCTCTTCGTGGGACAGTTCTGAAGTGTGTTCTACAGTCTTTCCAAGGTCCTGGGGGATTGAGCTCCCACTGCCCAGTGGCAATTCATCAGTACTTCCTTTATTGGCTTTTCTTCCTTCCTCACTGGGCTTTCTGGGATCACTTTCCAGATAATTTTTCTGGCACTCAAATCCTCTTCTCATGATCTGTTTTTGGGGAATCCCCAACTATGAGATGGTTTAAAAACTTCTGACAATGGAATGAGTTGCCCAGCGAGATAGTAAGTTCCATTTCATTGGGACACTCAAGAATGGCTAAGAATGTTCAATGGAGATTCACAAGTAAGGTAAGGATTCAACTAGGTGGATACTTAGAATCCTTCTAACCCATAGGTCCCATGATTCGGATCAAGAGTCAGCAAACTAGATAGCCATAGGTCACATCCGGCCCACTGCCTGTTTTTGTACAGTCTGCAGGTAAGAATGGTTTTTACATGTTTGTGGTTGAAAAAAAAATTGAAAGAAGAATAACATTTTGTGATACAAAATTTATGAGAAATTCAAACGTCAATACCCATAAAGTTTTCTTGGAACCTAGATATACTCCTTTGTTTACATGTCATCTATGCTGCTTTTACTCTCAACACGTTATAATGAAACAACATTATTTGAGGACCCGATGGACGTCATATTGCTTCAAGGTACAGTTTCCAAGAACCCATTGATGACGCTAAGTGAGGACCACAGAGGCCACAAAGCTCAACATATATATACTATGTGGACCTTTACAGAAAAAGTATGCTGTTCCCTGTTCAAGATCATTATCCTGCAAGGACAAGAGGCAGACTGAGGTCTGGCTGCCCATGAATGGGGAGGCCAGTCACCAGACCTAGTATCCAGGGGGCAGTTTGGATCAGAACTTCACATTTACTCCTCTACCCCTTCATGACCACCTCACTACCCCTGCCCTCCACAGGGATCTAAGACTCTTTCATTGAGACATGCATATCTTTATGCCAGGGATATTTTTATTCCTTTAAGGACATGAGGACTTCGCTCCTCCATGCCCTGCCACTACCCCAGCTGGCCTCATCCACACTCGATGGCGTTTGCAACCACTCGGTTACTGATTCCTCCTCGAAACAAACCAAACCTCCAGCCTAGGAGCATGTTCTGAGACCTCTAATCAATACCCAATGTCTGCTTAACCTTAGACTGAGGTAGGGGTGGGGCGGGAGGTTGCTGCTTACCAGAAGTGTAACTTTGGGTAAGCTGTTTAACAGTACAGGACATCAATTTTGTCATCTGTCAAAGGTGGAAACGGTCCTGTCCTCTCTGCCAGGATTATTGTGCTAATCAGATGAAATGAGAGCTGCCCACAAAACGCTGTGCCACCTGGCCCCAGCCTCTCTCTCCAGCACATTACTGTCTGACCACCACACTCCCTACCCACTGGTTCTCCTTGAGTTACTTGACCTTGCCAAGCTCTTGGCCACCTTCGCACATGCTGCATGTTCTGCCCCAAACACTTTTTCCTTGTTCTAACCCCTGTCTGGCAAATGAATGCGTAACTTTGGTTTATATGTATTTCTGTTTAAAGCCACCTTATTCAATATATATTGTTGCTTCATTAACATTGAACTCAAGCTGGGTGCGGTGGTTCATGCTTATAATCCCTGCACTTTGGGAGGCTGAGGCAAGAGGACTGCCTGAGCTCAGGGGTTCGAGACCAGCATGGCAAAACCTCGTCTCTACAATAAATCACAAAGTTAGTCGGGCGTGGTGGCACACACCTGTAGTTCCAGCTACTTGGAAGGCTGAGGTAGAAGGATCGCCTGAGCCCAGCAGGTCGAGGTTGTGGTGGCTGTGAGCGTGCCCCTGTACTCCAACCTGGGCGACAGAGTGAGACTCTGACTCAAAACAACAACAACAACAACACTGAACTCAGCCAAAAGCACTACAATCCATGCCTGAATGAAGTTTCTCTAACACACATTTTCTATGTAAGGCACATCACAGTCTTCTTGTGTTTGAGAACACGAGACAGCCCGTTAGCACTATGCTCAGGGAACATTTTAAACAGCCAAATCACAAACAAAAAGCACGAAAATGCAAAAATGTGGTACTAAATAGACCACAAAAAGGACACTTGTTTATAGTATAAGAGCTGAAACAAGAAGGCAGAGCGGCTCCCTGTGTGACCTCAGCCGGGAACATGCTCCTTGGGTGACTCAACTTTTTCCCTGCTCTGCGCACGTCCATATATGACTGTGAAAGTGTTGATTCGGGGTTACCAACACACTTTAGGGAGTAGACGAATTTGCAAACACAGAAATTGCGAATGAGAATCTACTGTGCCTTCTTCCTGTTTCTCCTGTTCAGTAGAGTGTGAGTTTACTGGGGACTGGTTTGCCTCTGTCTTACCATTTTATCTCTGGAATCTGGAAAACTGCCTGGCATATAGCAGGTTCTCCATAATAAATATATTTTTAATATGCGAACAAGTCAATTCAGCGGGGGTGCCTTGTGCACAGCAATGATAGCCAGAGTTCATGGAGACACACCATGCCTGTCCCTGTGCTAAGAGCCCTCTCCATGTTCCCTTTGATAAGGAAAACAGCAGAGTACTGTTCTTTTGCACATGGGCTCTGGACCAGACTGCCTGGGCTCAAATATGGGCTCTGACCCTAATTAATTACACAACCTTGAGCAAGTTCCTTGGCCTTTCTGAGCCTCAGCTTCCTCAGCTGTCAAATGCCATACTTCTAGTGCTACCTTGAGGGTAATGGTCAGCAGTCAACGTGGCAATGCATAGAGAGCACCACAGGATGAGACCTTAGTAAACACTAGCTTTTTTTTTTTTTTTTTTGAATTAGGGTATCACTCTGTCACCCAGGCTAGAGTGCAGTGATATGATGATCACAGCTCACAGCTCACCACAGCCTCGACCTCCTGGGCTCAGGCAATCCTTCCGCCTCAGCCCCTAGAGTAGATGGGACCACAGATGTGGGCCACCATGCTAGGCTTGTTTTCTGTAGACACATAGTCTCACTATATTGCCCAGGTTGGTCTTGAACGCCTAGGCTCAAGCAATCCTCCTACCTCGACCGCCCAAAGTGCTGGGACTACAGGCATGAGCCACCGTGGCAGCCTACACTAGCTTTTACTGTTAATGAGTAAGAGTTTTATGCTATTGTACCCATTATGCAGATATAGAAACTGAAGCTGAGGACAGTTCCGTCACCTAAGGAAGGGCTGGCTCTGGGGACTCCACGCCCATGCTGGTAACACTTTGCCGTCATATACATATAAGAGGCCATTTGTGCTAGCTATAAGGGCTCCTACTCTGCCAGCTCAGCTACATTTACCAAAATGATGAAGGCAGCTCCAGTCAGTAGGGTGGGAGAAACAACTCTCTTCCTACCCTCACCGCCCTGCGTCTTCTCTCACTTTCTGTCCCCTGACTACAAGGAGTTCAACACTTTCAGAACCAATCCTATGGGGGAAGGGTATTTTGTTATCTTAGGTTTGACAGTACAAAGGCAGAGGCATTTCCTGCTTAAAAGGCGCACAAAAAAGAAGGAGAAGGAGGACCAAAGGGAGAAAGAGGAGGAGGGAATCATTAGGTTCCCGCGTATAACAAACAAATGTCCTCTGCTTTTCTCTAACTCTTGAGATCAAGGGTCCTCAAATTTGGCTGCAAGCTGGGATCTCCAGGGAACATTTTAATATCCAGAGTCCCGGGCCCCAGCCCAGACCAATTATTTCTGAGTCTCTGGAGGGTGAAACTGGGGCATCAGCATTTTTTAATGCTCCCAAGCAATGCCAGTGTGCAGACAAGTTTAAGAAGTGGTGCTCTGGACCTGATTAGCACTCAGCTCCACACTGGAGAGGCTCTGGGCAACAGCAACTCCCTTCTGCTTTTAGGACTTGCTGCTAGGGGATTTAGGCATGCTTTCCAGGGCCAAGAGCTGGGGGAGGATGTTTGCGTGCCAGCGACCTGGTGTTCTGCTAGGCTCCTAGGCCCAGCTGGAGACTGCGGGTCTCCGGGTCGCCTCAGGCAACAACACGTGCGGCCGCGCCGACTCCCCGGGTCATCTGTGCAGACCGCAAGCAGTGCTCGGTGGCCGCCGAGCTGCCCACCCCAACCGCAGAGGTTCTAGGGAAACGCCCGGGGGCTCAGGAATCCTACCTTGGCTGCCGGCGCTGCCCTCCAGTCCCCGGAATCCTGGGACTCAGGTTCGAGCTGTCGCTTTCGCCGGCGCCCGCAGACGCCCACTAGAGCGCAGGCGCCACCTAGTGGGCGCTGGGCGGCCTCGCAGGGACCAGGGCGGGGAGGTGGGAGCGCAGTCCAGGGCGGAAATGCAGCTAGGGCTTCCCACGTGGGCGGCTTTCCAACACGCTGCGAGCCCGGGGCTAGGATCCGGCCTGGAGCGAGACCACCTTCACCCACTGCAGGACTCCGGGCCCGGATTTGCTGAACTCTCTCTAGGGAGCACGGAGGGGCGGCCAGGCCCTGGCTCCCGGCCTGGAATCCGTCCTGGGATTTTCCTCGCTGCTCAGGGATGTTTCCTTTCATCCGGCAGCTTTCGATGCACCCCAGTGTGGCATGGCTTCTCTTTTAAATATGCTGGGACCTCAGAAGATGCAAAGGCCTGGGTTTCTCTCAAGGCCAGGGAGGCCTTCCCCCTCTAAGCAACCCTTTATTTATTCTTGCCAGCACCATCCCTCGCCCCTTGCCCTTCTACCTTGCTCCATTCGCCTTTGGCCGAACTTTAGCCAGTCTGAACATCAGTCTGCGTGAGATCCTGTGTAGAATCAGGGAGACAGAGTCAGGTCTCCTAGATGTTGGCAACCCAGTTAGTGTTTCTCACCATGGCACCATTGACTTTTTTTTTTTTTTTCTTTTTGGATAGGGCGAATACTGCGGGACATTAACCACCCCGACCCCTTAGCACAAAATGCCAGTAGCCACCATTCATTACTGTGATGCCAAAAGCATCTTTTCATATTTCCTTAGTCTCCCACGATGGGGGGAGAACTGCCCTAGGCTGAGAACGTATTAGTTGATGATTGAGATCAGTTGACACTTAGGAAAGTGACATGTCCAGAGGAGTCCCATTGTCGGGGACCTTGAGCCACCTCCCTTTCCTGAGGCTTCTTTTTTTTTTTTTACATTGGAGTCTCACTCCATCACCCAGGCTGGAGTGCAGTGGCATGCTTATGGCCACCGTAGCCTCAACCTGCTGGGCTCAGGCTATCCTTCCACCTCAGCCTTCCAAGTACTGAAACTACAGGCATACACTACCACACCTGGCTAAGTTTTTGATTTATTGTAGAAATGAGGTCTCACCAAGTTGCCCAGGCTGGTCTTGAACCCACCAGCTTGGGCAATCCTCTTGCCTCAGCCTCCCAAAATGCTGGGATTATAGGCTTGAGCCACTGCACTTGGCCTTTTTTTTTTTAATGAAAATACTCCAGGCCTGGAGAAGAAGGGCGACGGAGTGAGACTCCAACTCAAAAAAATAAAAAAAAGAAAATACTCCAGGCCTGGAGAATAAATACATATATATATTTTAAATATATAAAAATAAATATACAAATATATTAAATTATATTAATTAATATTGAATTCATCAATTTAATATAGTAAATAGAATAGATAAAATATGTATTTAACATATATATATTTTTTGGGCACTGATGGCAGAGAGGTCCACTGATGGATACAAGTGTTGCAAAGAAAAAGTTATATGGGGAACATCTTTTATGGCTGGCAGTTTATCTCTGTGGCAACATTTAGGGACAATATCATCAGTGGAAATTGAGGTGATTTGTGAAAGTGTTGCCTTCCCCTCACTCCCTGCCCCCCAGTCAGTGATTGTTCTAGTTCATCCAATGTGAGCATGCCTGCTTAATCTTTGGACTCTCTGTCCTGGTGTAGACTGGTCAAAGCGAACATCAAAGGCAGAGGAATAGGGGGAGGAGGTGTCTGTGAGCAATGCCTGGAAGGGTGAGGAGTGGTGGGCACCACTGGTAGGAACCAGGCCCAGCCTTCTCACCGCAGGCTGGTGCCCTGGTGAAGGTGAATCAGTCAGAGAAGCGCTGACGCCCGTGGCAAGTACCGGCTGGCAGATAACTCCTCATTCTTCCACTTTCAATGGTCTCTGAGTCACTTCCAGACCACTCTTGCCCCGTCCTTGCAATAATTCCCTCCCCACCACTGTGCCCCAAAGCATGCCCGGGCAAAGTCCTAGATTACAACCTCCAGATTCTGGCATCACCTGACGAGGTTAAAATCTTCCTAACAACTTTCTCCTCTGAGTTCTCCTAGCATTTTTCTCATTTTACTAATCACAGTGACTTGGAAACTGCAGGGTTATGAAAAGGTCTATTTTTTCCAAAAGTTGTGGTCTTCATGAGACATAGCACCATGAGCACCATGTCTGATGGGCAGAAGTAGTGTAAATCATAATAATAATAATAATAAAATATTTAGCCAGGTGTGGTGGCTCACATCTGTAGTTCCAGCACTTGGGAGGTGGAGGATTGCCTGAGCCCAGGACTTCAAGACCAGTTTGGGCAATAGAGCAAAACCTTGTCTCTACCAAAAAACAAAACAAAACAAAAAACAGCTGGGAATGGTGGTGTGCTCCTGTAGTCCCAGCTACCTGGGAGGCTGAGGAAGAAGGATCACCTGAGCCCAGGAGATCAAGGCCGCAGTGAGCCAGGGTTGTGCCACTGTACTCCAGCCTGGGTGACAGAGTGAGACCCTCAACTCAAAAAAAAAAAAAAGTATAATGTGTTAGGCACTAATTATTTCATTTTTGCCTCCTCTTTTTTTTTTTTTTTTTTTTGATACAGTGTCTTGCTGTGTTGCCCGGGTGATCATGGTTCATTGCAGTCTCAAACTCCTGGCCTCAAGCTATCCTCCCACCACAGGCTGCAGAATAGCGAGGATTACAGGTGCAAGCCACTGTACCAGGCTCATGCAGTAGGAGTTTTAGATTGACAATTCAGTTTAATCCTCACAATAATCCTATAACACAGGTACTATTATTTTTTCTATTTTATCAAGAAATGGAGACTCAGCATGTTTAAATAACTTGCTCTAGGTGGAGGAGGTAGTAAGTGATGTACTCAGGATTTGAATCTGGATTATGTGATCTCAAGCACATGCCCTGAGTGCCACACTATTGTTTACGGAGCACCTACTATGTGCTGGACACTGTGCTTTATATATGGGTCAGAATAGATAAGGTCCTCTCATTTTACCCCTTTCACTTTCTTTTTTTTTTTTTGAGTTGGAGTCTCACCCTGTCACCCAGACTGGAGTGCAGTGGCCGCTCCCGGCCACCGCAGCCTCGACCTGCTGGCCTCCGGCGATCTCCGCCTCAGCCTTCCAAGTAGCTGGGACGACAGGCGCGCGCTACCACGCCTGGCTAATTTTTTGATTTATTGTAGAGACGAGGTCTAGTCAAGTTGCCCAGGTGGGTCTCGAACCCGCGGGCTCAGGCAATCCACTCACCTCAGCCTCCCAAAGGCGCGGGATTACAGACTGAGCCCAGCCCTCATTTCTAGCTTTATTGGACATTAACAGATCTTCACCTTCTTTAATGGAGCATCAACCCAAGACATAACATATCCTTCTTCGGCTGGGCTCGGTGGCTCAGCCTGTACTTCCCGCACTTTGGGAGGCCAATTCCAATGGATTGCCTGAGCCCGCGGGTTCAAGACAAGCCCAGGCAACTTGGTGAGACTTCATCTCTACAATAAATAAAAAATTAGCCGGATCTCGAACCCGCGGGCTCAGGCAATCCACTCACCCAGCCTCCCAAGGCTCGAGATTACAGGCTGAGCCACCGAACCCGGCTATTCGATATATTAAGTTGTGTCTTACAGATAAGGAAACAGAGCCAGAAGTGTTTAGCAACTTATGAAGTCCACACAGTGTGTACACTATAGAGTCAGTATTCATTCCTAGGTCCCTCTTGTGTTGAAACTGGTGCTTCTAACTATGACCATCACCTGCCTTTCCACAAATAATTGGTGAATTAAGTTGAACTCCTAAGGAGAGATTTGTATTTGTTCATTTTGGCCACCATGTCCTTTCCTCCTCTACCAGCTAATATTCTGCTCATTTTTCTGGGTCCAGCTCAAACGTGGCCTGCTCTAGGGAACCTTCTCTTGACCCCTATTTCCAGTGTGTCTTACTCTCCACATTAAAGCACTTAACTGCATTCTGCTACATAGTAGAATTTGCTGCAAGAATATTATCTCCCCCAACAGATTCTATACCCCTGGAGAGCAAGGTCCCCATGGGTGGTGCCAGATATCTTCTGTTTGCCTCTCTATATCTACTGTCCATTCTCCTCTGTGCCCTGGGAGACTGACCTAATTGGGCCATACCAAAGGCTTATGTATCCACTGGCTTCAAGTTGGGTTTGGCCAATGGGAGCTCTGGGAGAGATCAGAGGGAGGGAGGGAGGTAAGGTTGTGGGCTTATGCCTCCAGCCCCTCTGCAGGGTACTTTGGGTTGATCACTCTCCTTACCTATAGTCATAACTGTTAGGTTATCCTTTGCACACACGCCCTCTTTACCTTCAAGTCTAGGCCTCCTTGATTGTGATACGGTAAGGTTTTATAAACTGCGCAACACCCAAACAGAACCTTGTACCGTGTGTGGATTAATACAGAGCTGGTGAGCTAAATTAGAGGCAGGCATTTTTTTGTTTTTTGGTTTTTTTGTGTGTTCAAGTCTCACTCTGTCACCCAAGCTGGAGTGCAATGGCACGCTCATGGCCACTGCAGCCTCAACCTGCTGGGCTCAGGGGATCCTTTTACCTCAGCCTTCCAAGTAGCTGGAACCACAGGTACGCACCACCATGCCCGGCTAATTTTTTGATTTTTAGTAGAGATGAGATCTCGCCAAGTTGCCCAGGCTGGTTTTGAACCCCTGGGCTCAGGCAATCCTCTCGCTTCAGCACCCCAAAACTGCTGTGATTACAGGCATGAACCACTGCGCCTGGCTTTGTTTTTTGTTTGTTTGTGTGAATGAGTGAGTGAGAAGCGGAAAAGAAAGTCTTTTTATTTTATCTTATTTACTTCGTTTCATTTTATTTTATTTTGAGTTGGAGTCTCACTCCTTCGCCCAGGCTGGAGGGCAGTGGCATGCATGCTCACAGCTACCCCAGCGTCGACCTGCTGGGCTCCAGCGATCCTTCCGCCTCAGCCTTCCGAGTAGCTAGAACTACAGGCGCGCGCTATAATGCCCGGCTTTTTTATTATTATTATTATTTTGTGTGTGTGTGTGTGTGTGTTGGAGTCTCACTGTCGCCCAGACTGGAGCACAGTGGCCGCTCCTGGCCACCGCAGCCTCGACCTGCTGGACTCCGGCAATCCTTCCGCCTCAGCCTTCCGAGTAGCCGGAATTAAAGGCGCGCACTACCACGCCCGGCTGATTTTTTTTATTTATTTATTGTAGAGATGAGGTCTCGCCAAGTTGCCCAGGCGGGTCTCGAACCCGCGGGCTCAGGCAATGCACTCACCTCAGCCTCCCAAAGGCGCGGGATTACAGGCTGAGCCACCAAGCCCGGCTGGTATTTTATTTTTGAGTCAGAGTCTCACTTTGTCACCCAGGCTGGAGTGCAATGGCATGATGATGAGAAAGAAAGGATTTTAAATGACCATGAATATTAGGACCAGATCGAAAATAAGCTTCTAAGCTCCTGGAAAATGGCTTTTATTTATTTACTTTTTAAAAAATTTTAAAAATATTCTTAATACACAGTACTTTTTTTTGGTGTCCAGGTCTATGAATGTTAAGGCATTTAGATTTGTGTAACTACCACCGTAATGAGGATACAGAATAGTTCCATCACCCCAGAAACTCCCTCCAGCTATCGCTTTGTAACTCCACTCACTTATTCTCCAACCATCTAGTTGCTTTTTTTTTTCTTTTTGAATTGGAGTCTCACTCTGTCACTCAGACTGGAGTTCAGTGGCCGCTCCCGGCCACCGCAGCCTCGATCTGCTGGGTTCTGGCAATCCTTCTGCCTCAGCCTTCCAAGCAGCCGATACTACAGGTGCACACTACCACACCCGGCTAATTTTTGATTTATTGTGGAGATGAGATCTCGCCAAGTTGCCCGGGTGGGTCTCGAACCCGTGGGCTCAGGCAATCCACTCGCCTTGGCCACCCAAAGTGTCCTTACAAGAAGAGGAAGGGGTATCAGAGCTCTGTCTTTTGAAGAGCACCAAGAAAGGCCATGTGAGGACACAGTAAGAAGGTGGCTGCCTACAAGCCAGGAAGTGAGCTCTCAGCAAAAACTTTTTTTTTTTTTGAGTTGGAATCTCACTCTGTCGCCCAGACTGGAGTGCAGTGGCTGCTCCCGGCCACTGCAGCCTTGACCTGCTGGGCTCCGGCAATCCTTCCGCCTCAGTCTTCCAAGTAGCTGGAACTACAGGCGCGCGCTACTGTGCCTGGCTAATTTTTGATTTATTGTAGAGATGAGGTCTCGCCAAGCTGCCCAGGCGGGTCTCGAACCCGTGGCCTCAGGCAATCCACTCACCTCAGCCTCCAAAAGCATGGGATTACAGGCTGAGCCACCGAGTCCGGCTTCAGCAGAAACTTAATTTACTGGCACCTTGATCACGAACTTCTAGCCTCCAGAACTGTGAGAAAACAAATGTTGTGTAAACCACCTAGTCTATGTGTGCTTTTTATTTAATTTTATTTTAATTAATTAATTAATTTTTTGAGTTGGAGTCTCACTCTATCGCCCAGGCTGGAGTGCAGTGGCCACCATAGCCTCGACCTGCTGGGCTCAGGTGATCCTTCTGCCTCAGCCTTCCAAGTAGCTGGAACCACAGGCATGTGCCACCACGCCCGGCTAATTTTTGATTTATTTAGAGATGAGGTCTCGCCATGTGGCTTAGGCTGGTCCTGAAACCCTGAGCTCAGGCAATCTTCTCGCCTCCACCTCCCAAAGTGCAGGGATTACAGGCATGAGCCACCGTGCCCAGTTGTTTTTTAAAAAATTTTTTTACAGATAGGGTCTCTCTCTATTACCTAGGCTAGAGTACAGTAGTGCAACTCCTGGCCTCAAGCAATCCTCCTGCCTCAGCCTCCCAAAGCATTGGGATTATAGGCATGAGCCATGGTGCCAGAACTTGTGGTATTTTCTTATGGTATCCAGAGCCTACTAATACAGGTAAATATCCCATGGTAAGTGTATGTTTATTTCTTAAGAAACTGCCCAACTGTTTCCCCCAGTGGCTGTACCATTTTGTATTCCCACCAGCAACATATGAGAGTTCTAGCTGTTCCACAACCTTGCCAACATATGGCATTGTCAGTATTTTTTCCAGGCAGTTTTTCTTTTTTTAAGTTGGGGTGTGTGTGTGTGTGTGTGTGTGTGTGTTATGTTCTGTAGGCTGTAATATTCAAAAAAGCAGTTTAAAGCTGAAAATATTTTAAATGTGCTCTATTGAGGTCTCATCCATCTTTGGATTGCCCATACCCCATTTCTCTTTTTTTCTTTTTTTTTTTTTTTTTGAGTTGGAGTCTCACTCTGTCACCCAGACTGGAGTGCAGTGGCCGCTCCCGGTCACCGCAGCCTCGACCTGCTGGGCTCAGGTGAGCCTTCCCTCTCAGCCTTCCAAGTAGCTGGAACTACAGGCGTGCGCTACCATGCCCAGCTAATTTTTTGATTTATTGTAGAGATGAGTTCTCGCCAAGTTGCCCAGGTGAGTCTCGAACCCATGGACTCAGGCAATCCACTTGTCTCAGCCTCCCAAAGTGCTGGGATTACAGGCTGAGCCACCGAGCCCGGCTTATCTTTTTCTTTTTTTCTTTTTATTTGAGTTGGAGTCTCACTCTGTCACCCAGGCTGGAGTGCAGTGGCACACTCACAGCCACCCCAGCGTTGACCTGCTGGGTTCCCGCAATCCTTCCGCCTCAGCCTTTCAAGTAGCTGGAACTACAGGAAAGCACTACCACACCCAGCTACCTTATCTTTTTCTTCAGGCCTCATTCTGTCCCTAGGGCAGTGTCTCATGTGCTGAGCCAGTTGGAGGATCTGGCAAACAACAGTCCTAATCCAAGGTGAATTTATTTCTGGGAATTGAGAAGGAGGTTAGGTGTGGGTAGGGCTTACTTCACGAGACCTGTGCTTTGTTTAAATTTCTGCTGTCAGCCGGGCTCGGTGGCTCAGCCTGTAATCCGGCGCTTCAGGAGGCTGAGGTGAGTGGATTGCCTGAGCAGGCAGGTTTGAGACCCGCCTGGGCAACTTGGCGAGACCTCATCTCTACAATAACTCAAAAAACTAGCCGGGCGTGGTAGCGCGTGCCTGTAGTTCCGGCTACTTGGAAGGCTGAGGTAGAAGGATCGTCGGAGCCCAGGAGGTCGAGGCTGCGGTGGCCAGGAGTGGCCACTGCACTCCAGTCTGAGCGACAGAGTGAGACTCCAACTCAAAATAAATAAACAAATAATATAAATAAATAAATTTCTGCTGTCACTGTCTAGAAATTCTCAATAATTTTTGAGCAAGGGACCTACTTTTTTATTTTGCACTAGGCTTTATGGATTATATAACTGGTCCTGGATGTTAGGGGTCACAGGCAAGGCAAGGTTTCTTACCATGTTCACTGAGCAAAGGACCCTCCATCTGTTCCCATGGACCACGCCTCTAAATTGATCAAGCACAATCTGAGGGTTTCCCACCTGGCTACTGGGTGTTCCTGCTGCCTGTTCAGGCTGACTTGGGTTAAACATAATTTTTTTTTTTTTTTTTTGAGTTGGCGTCTCACTCCGTCGCCCAGACTGGAGTGCAGTGGCCGCTCCCGGCCACCGCAACCTCGACCTGCTGGGCTCCGGCGATCCTTCCGCCTCAGCCTTCCAAGTAGCCGGAACTACAGGCGTGCGCTAC
>CAUYQG010078144.1:0-17339 GCA_963574415.1 Tarsius wallacei | reverse complement strand
GCTGAGGTGAGTGGATTGCCTGAGCCCGCGGGTTCGAGACCCGCCTGGGCAAGCAAGACCTCATCTCTACAATAAATCAAAAAAATTAGCCGGGCGTGGTAGCGCACGCCTGTAGTTCCAGCTACTTGGAAGGCTGAGGCGGAAGGATCGCCGGAGCCCAGCAGGTTGAGGCTGCGGTGGCCGGGAGCGCCCGCTGCACTCCAGTCTGGGCGACAGAATGAGACTCCAACTCAAAAAAAAAAATTAAAAAAAAAAGGTAAAACATGCACCACTCTTAAAATCTTTAACTTACAAGAAACACTGAACATTTCAGAATGAAATATGTTCTCTATAGCTTCCCCTAGAATCCAGGCCACAAAAAAGTGTGTCTGAATGGGGAAACATACACTATGGTATGCATTTGCAAAGTACCAACAAAGACTGACACCAATTTTTAAAAAGCTAAGGAGTAGCACAATTGAAGGTGAGAAATTGTGGATGGCAGTCAAAAAATTTAAAAATAGCTGTAGCATATCAACAGGAAACTTTGGGTATCTGAGAAATATTTTCAAACATAAAGTATTCATACAGCCCTAAATTTGAAATTCAAATTGGAAACGTAAAGACAAAAATTTAACCACAGTTAGCTGAAAGAGGCACAGTCCTGAGGCATCCTATGAGAAACCAATTCTGCCACAACTCACAATGTAAATTTAATGTGGAGAAACAGGTCTGCATTGTACATTATTCCAGACAGAAAGGCTAGTAAAAGAATGGAAATCAAAAGTAAGAGAACAACAGTGACTTGGGTCTCTAAGCAGTTGCCATTAAAATATTAGAAGAGCAATATTTACTCCTCAGAGAAAAGAAATAAATCCCACTCCCTGCAAAGCCTCTTGCCATCCTGTGTTTGCTCTGCAGGCACCAGGCGAGGCCAAGATGTCTCTGTGGCTTGCTGTGGTTTCCCCACCTAGCAGCCCACCTGCTCCCATCCAGTGGCCAGCACGTGCAAGGCCCCTGGTCAGAAACCAATGAGGACTCTGCTGCAGCTGAGCGTGGTCTAGAGGGCCCCACCCATGTGGCACAATGGCTCACAGTCAGCACAACTGGAACCTAAGCTGCACTCCCCTGTTCTCTGTCTCCTGTGGAAAACCTTGCCGGCTGTTCTCAAAATCGTCATCCCTTGGAAGTGGACACAACAGAGGGAGGTGTGGATGAGGTGCCGATGTAGGAACACAGAGGCAGGGATGGGAGTTAGCGGAAGGGAAATTATATACATGGCTGCAACACCCTGGTTTAAGAAGAGCAAAATCTATAGTGATCTGGGGAGGAAAAACAACTGTAGCCCACAATGCTTCCAAAGACAAACTTCCTCTCTCTGCTGCAGTACTGGTTAAAAGCAAGCAACATCCTCTTCAACAAACGGTGGTGGGACAACTGGATATCTACAGGCAAAAGAATGAAGTGGGATCTTTACTTGCATACCATAAGCAAAAATTAACTCAAAATAAATCAATGATCTAAATATAAGAACAAAAGCCATAAAACTCTTAGAAGAAAACATAGGGGGAAATCTTCATGACCTTGGATTTGGCAGTGGCTTCTTAGATGTGACATCAGAGGCCAACTAACAAAAATAAAAAAACAGATTAATTGAACTTCATCAAAATTAAAAACTTTTGTACATTACAGGATAATATCAACAAAGCGAAAACACAACCCACAGAATAGAAGAAAATATTTGCAAATCATATGTCTATGATATATAAAGTACTCCTACAAAATCAATAACAAAAAGAAACCCAATTCAAAAATGGACAAAAGACTTGAATAAGCGTTTCTCCAAAGAAAATATATAAATGGCCAATAAGCACAAAGAGTCTTAATATTACTAATTATTAGGCAAATAAAAACCACAATGAGACACTACTTCACACCCATCAGAATGGCTATTATCAAAAAATTGAAAAATAAAAAATATTGGCAAGGATGTGGAGAAACTGGAACCCTTGTGTGTGGTGGGTAGGAACATAAAGTGGTGCAGCACTGTGGGAAAACAGTGTGGTGGTTTCTCAAAAATTAAACACAGAATTATCACATAATCTAGTAGTTCAACTCCTTGGTATATATACAAAAGATCTAAAAGTAGGGACTCTGACACATGTACACCCATTTTCATATTAACATTATTCAAAATAGCCACACACACACACACCCCAACCCAAGTGCCTATTAAGAGATGAATGGATAAACAGAATGTCATGTATATACGATGGAATATTATTCAAACTTAAAAAGGAATGAAATCCTGATACATGCCATAACATGGATGAATACTGACACAATATACCAAGTGAAACAAGTCAAGCTCAAAAGGACAAATACTACATGATTCCATTCATATATGGTACCTAGAGTAGTCAGATTCAGAGAAAGTAGAATGGCAGGTGTCTGGGCCAGGGGCGTAGAGAATGGAGAGGTAGTGTTTAATAGGAACAGTTTCTGTTTGGGAAGATGAAAATGCTCTAGAGATGGATGGTGGTGACGGTCGCACAATAATGTATTTACCACCACTGAAATGCATACCTAAAAGTGGTTAAAATAGTACACTTTATTATGTGTATTTTACCACAATAAAAAAGAAGCACAATGAACAAAGAAATTGATATACATGTTGGTAAATAGACTGAAATAATACCAGAGGGTTAAAAAAAAAAGAATAAGTAACTGTTTTATTAACTGATATGAAATAATCTTCAAGACACAATGAAAATAGGAAGGAATTGGAAAAAACAACAGACGGCAGTACGTTTTTAAAATCCATATGATTTACTCAAGAGTTGTGAGGCCTTTCCAGTGGGCATCCCAGTGAGAGAGCAGCTGGCTGCATCTCTGGTCTGAGAACAAACATCCATACACCTGAGGACTCTCCACAGGGCGATGGGAACTGGTGAAGTAGATTGCATACCAGCCCCAACCACACAGTGACATCCGGGTCGTTTTCCTAAAGAGAAGCACAAAATAAACCCACAGACACAACCTTTTCAAGTACTGTGAATTCACAGCAAAAGACACAAAGAACTAATGAGACCACAACACCCACTAGCAGTTCTAAACTGCACCTGTTTCTGGAAAAAAACTTTGACTATGATAATCCACTAACTGCCTCCACTGAACAAATGCTTCAGAATCTCTGAGTAGTAGAGACCCAAGAAAGCCACAGGAGCCTGGGGGTCAAATGGACTGAGGCCCTATCCTGGCTCTGCCCCTGGGTTTCCTGGGCACACAGCTTTACCTTTGGAGCATCACCATCCCCACCTGTAAGGGAAAGTGCACCTTACCCACAGAGCAGCATAAGGCTTAAATGGACTAATGGCACTAATGAGGCACACCTAGACACCCACCCCCATGCAACCCAGGTATAGTAGGACACTAGGGCCCAGATCACCAGCTCTCCTAACCTGCTCAGCAGAGCCCAAGCATTCAGGGAGTGACACTTAGCTATTCTGGCCCTCATCTGAAATAGGGTAGTCTTCTCTCAATTTTAGTTGATATTGCAGACACCCTGGACTTATTTTTCATTCACAAAGCCCCCTAAAATTGTGTTTCATATCATAGCTTGTGTGCACAGGAAAAAAAAAAAGAAAGAAATTAAAGGTCGCGAAATCAGAAGCCAGCACCTGAGCTGCCATTCTGGCTATGGGGCTTTCTGAGGGAAACTCACAGGATGGGATTCAGAACTAGGGCCTGTACCCGTGAGCACTCAGAAACCAGATCAAGACTGGAGACTCCTCGGCCAGGTTCACAGACACAGCCAAACCCTGTGCAGTTCCCAATGCCCCTCATTCCTGCAAGCTAGCATCTGGGGGTGGGGGGGGGGAGGGCGGTGCCTACATGGCCTCAGCCTGGCCTTCTCACTGCTGCACCTGCATGGCCTCCTGCTTGGAGGTCCATCCACTAGGCCCCTCACTGTGCATCCCTCAGCACCTGAAAGCTGCTGATGCCCAGGGAGTGTTGTCTCCTGTGCCCCTTAAGAGTGTAAACTCCCGGAAGACACTATGGAAGCCATAATTTTTGCGTCATCCACCGATAGCAGGGGCTCAATTACTACCTGCCAACTGCCTGAATTACACATCAAAACCGCAGAGGCCCAGGTTCATTCTTCCCACTACCCTGGAGGAGCCCAGCACAGGCCTGAGCACGCTGACTAGTCAACTGAGGACTGTGGGCCTCATGCTCCTTGGCCTCCAGCCTCTGTTCAGTGCCCCAGATGAAAAGGGGTCTACAAAAACAAGAGCAGGACAAATGCAGCCCTGAGACTTACTGAGGATCTCATAAGCTGTTGAAAAAGCCATACAGTGAGTTTCACAGAACACAACAAGATGCATTCTGTAAGGTACTCTGTCCTTGAGACCGGGACAGCAAGGAACATGCAGTACAACTTCTGGGTTTCCCAGACCTGAATATCATACTGTGCAAACCTCACACACAGGGATCTTTCTTAACCCTTACAGAATATTCCAGACTAGTAAAACATTATATCAATTAGAGTGGGGAGTTGGGGGGTGGGAGAGTAAAAAGAAACACCAAACACTTCAGGAAATAAATCACATCTGTGCCCAGCATACTCCCCCAGCGAGCACAGAATGCATTGGATCTGCTAAGCTTGGGGCCTCTGAGAAGAGGACTTTGTCGGGAGCAGCCACGTGCCTGACCTCCCAGGCGCCCGCTAGCCTTCTTTATCTCCAGCTGCCCATCCCGGAGCGCCGAAGACAGGCCAGCCCTGGCCAAGAGTCAGGAGCGGTCAAGCTAGGCCTGGTGTTTATGTCTGATCCAGACAACTGGGGGTTTATGACGATTTACTGACGCAAGAGCTCCCCGACGCTGCATGCCAGAAATTAATCAGGGGAGGAGGAATTCTTTTTAAGAAACCACTTGGCGGCAACTGACCCGCCTGAAAGGCTGAGAGTGTAAGCTGAGCTCTTTCCTCCAAGCCCCGAACCACCAGGGAGTGGCAGCACACCCAGGACCCACAGGCAGAGAGCCCAGGGCCGACTTGTGGGCTCCAGAACCATGTCAGGGATGTGGGAGGAAGGGGATCCTGAAACACCAGGCCCTGCCTGCCCCAGCCCAGGCCACTCCCCAAAGGCCTCAGAGGGGGTCGACTCAGACCCCATCAGCTGAGCAGACGCCCAAGGAGGGCCCTCCTAGAATGATGGGAGCCTTCCATTCTTTTGTCATCTGTTAGTAAAATCCCTTTCTCAAGAGTTGAGTTATAAGGTTTACAATCACTAATCACCAAAAGAGAAAAAAGTTAAAATATACAAGTTTGATTCTGCCCCTTCATCTTGATGAGACAGATGCAGCCTAGGAGAGCAGGAGGCAGGGTCAGCCAGGCCAGCAGTTTCTCTCCAGCTTTCCTTTTTTTTTTTTTTTTTTTTGAGTTGGAGTCTCACTGTCACCCAGACTGGAGTGCAGTGGCCACTCCCGGCCACCGCAGCCTCGATCTGCTGGGCTCCGGCGATCCTTCCACCTCAGCCTTCCAAGTAGCTGGAACTACCGGTGTGCACTACCACGCCCAGCTAATTTTTGATTTATTGTAGAGATGGAGGTCTCGCCAAGTTGCCCAGACAGGTCTCGAACCCGCGGGCTTGGGCAATCCACTCACCTCAGCCTCCCAAAGGCGCAGGATTACAGGCTGAGCCACCGAGCCCGGCTCAGCTTTCCTCTTGCTGGGCTCTCCTCCTCTTGCCCCTCTCCCTTACTGCCTGTGCCCTGGACAGTGGCATCAGGTGGGGGCAGTCAGGCTAGACTTCTAGGTAGTTCTCAGCTGGGGGAGGGGAGCTGGTGCATGCACAGAAACTCTTGCTTGATTTGTTTTCTGAAATTTCAAACACTGAAGGGCACAGGTTATTTATATTTATCAAAAAGGGCATGAGTCTGACAAGCTTGACTAAACTGAAACTTGCTAGACACTCAGGGCCTGGACTGGGCTACAGAGGGTTCTAGATCCCAGGATGAGGACAGCAACTGATGTCCCTGGGCAGGAGAACCAGGCACTGGGCTCCACATCTGCCTCACTTGATCCTCATGATGACCCTATAAGGTGAAGCCTCTTAAGATCCTCATTTTTCAGAGAAGGGAGCCACAGCCTAGTGGGAGGCAGCCCTGGTCACATGGGAGTAGGTAGGGATCGGTGCCCAGGCAGCCAACATCGGAAGGTTACATGTAGATCATGCACAGCAGCCTGGAGGGCCATGGGAGAGACAGGGGATGCTGGGCCTGAGTGGTCCAACTGCAGGCTTTCCACAGGACCATAGGGATGGGGAGATCTACCCATGCCATGCCCTAAAGGGGACTCTGAACCAGGAGAAGAGATGTCCTACAGAACTTACCTCAAGGAAGACGCAGCTGCTAATTCTGCCTAGATCCAAAGGCCTGAGCGAGGACCACTGGGGATCCTGGCTGCTGTCTGGTATCCAGGACTGCAGAACAAGGACAGGAAGAAGCTAGGCAGTGATGCCTGAACTTTGGCTCCCCGACCATGAGTCTCAGCCTCCACTGGGCCTCCAAGAGGCTCTTTTCCATCAACTCTAGACAACAGGCTGCCAAGCAACTTTGAGCACTGGCAGAAGGTGGTCACATGGAGGAAGTGACAGTTATCAGCTAACCTTCACAGTTTATTTGTTTTATTATCTCTGAGGAGGATGCTGATTCTGACAAAATAACTGTTTCACTACATATTGATAAGGTCTTCTGGTCATGAAGCTTTGCCTCCTGCAGGGAAGAAAATTGCTGGCTTCTTTAAAACAAGCAATCTGTAATTCAATTTCTAAGTAAAAGTACATTTTTTAAAAGTTTTACATGAGCAATTATATTGAATAAAATACACTTTTAAATGTAATAGACTAAACAAGGCATTTGTAACCCAACCATGGTATATAAAATGCAAGGATTAATAACAAGAAAATGTAAATTTTAATGTGGAAAAATAGGTCTCGCCCTCAGCCATCTCCATCCCAGAAAAGCCATTAAAGAAGAGAAGCTGTGCTGCACCCCCACCCAAGCGCAAAGTTCCTAAAACATCTATCTGCCGGCCTGTGGTTTACTTCCAACTTTCCTGGCCTTGGCTGACACCTGAATGTGAGGATCCTGAAATCTCAGAGTAGGAAGGAAGGAAGATATCATTCAATACAACCCCTGACTCAACAAATGACAATGAGATAGAAAAACCAAGTCAAGCTCCTGCCCTGCGCAGAGGGACAGCAGGGTTGACACATCATTAGCAAAGACGTTTCCAGCACAGTCATGACATCAATGGCATGAAAAGCAGTGTCCTACAAATCATTTATCGAGCTAAATCCTGAATGAATTCTTCATTCATATTAGGGGGGAAAGGTAAAAACCACTAGAGCAGGCAGGGTGGGGGAGGGTAGGCAAGCAGGAAGGGTAGGACAACTCTGCCCACTGCATTCAGGGCAGGGAGATTTTAGACCATTTATAAGGTGCGACATAAATCACTTCATAAAATATCTGAATAAAAGTGCTATAAGAGCAGCTCAAGGCTGCAGATATGTTTCAGTCCACTTTAAAATATGCCCAGCAGTTATTTCACTGCAACATAAGGATGAATGCAAGCCTGTAAAGCCACCTGTGACTTGTGAACTGAGAAGTCCAGATACAATGTACTATGGGGGAAACCTTAAACAACAATGGACATAGACTGGGTGAATGAACTGAAATTACACATCTCCACAATCACATTGAAAACATGATACCTGGCACTGACAGATAAACGTCAACTTCCACTTTGAGTTACAGCAAATTAGGTTACATCAGACACCCTCCAGTCAAGAACATGAGGGCAAAATGAAATATAAACTGGAGGTATGTGTGCATAATTGCTTTGAGATGAGAGAGCTGTCAACACAAGTCAGAATTTGAGGAGTCAAAATATGAGAAAAGAGGGAAACGAAAAGAGGGCATATTCTGAGGCCATATTTCTCCTGGAGGCATTTGCTGACCTGCAAGCTGCTGCCTCGAAGACTAGGAGCTGAGCAGAACATTGAGGGTCTCAGAACCCTGGGAAATGAAATGCGGTCAGGGCCTGCCAAGGGAAGGGGCCGCCAGACACACCTGGCTGAACCTGGGGGTGATTAGAGAGCTGCATGCCAGGAACGAGGGCTGTGAGAACTAGACTGGCCCTCACAGAACCTGAAGTCAGACTTTAGCACAAGAAAGAATACAAGAGAGAAAGAAGGATATTGCATAGCATAAGAACATTCTAATAAGAAAGTATAAAACTCTGAATCGGCACAGGCTTAAAATAGCTTCAAAATATATAAAAGCAAAAGCTGAAATAACTAAAAAGGGAAACAATACCAATCCACAATTATAGCAGGGGATGTTAAAATACCATTTCAGTAACTGATACAAAAGCAGACAATAAAATTGCTAAAGTTAACAGGCAATCTGAACACAATGATTAACAAACTTGATTAAACTGATATGTACAAATGACAGATGTCCATAGTTTATTCTCCTTGAATATATACAAAATAAATATACCATATAATAAACAGTAAAACCAAACTCAAGAATTCTTAAATTTTCTAAAAAACTGAAATTGCATATAATAAATTACTAAATTCAGTAAATTTACATATAGTAAATTGAGTGACCATAGTGAAACTAAACTAGAAATCAATAACAAAATGAAGGCAAAATAATACTAAGAAATTTATAAATTATTGAAATTAAAAAATACATTTCTAAGTAATTTACGGACCAGAGAAAAAAATTTTTTAAATAGACAATATTCTTTCTTTTTTTTTTGAGTTGGAGTCTCACTCTGTTGCCCAGACTGAAGTGCAGTGGCACGCTCCCAGCCACCGCAGCCTCAATCTGCTGGGCTCCAGCAATCCTTCCGCCCCAGCCTTCCAAGTAGCCGGAATTACAGGCGTGCGCTACCATGCCTGGCTAATTTTTGATTTATTGTAGAGACAAGGTCTCGTCAAGTTGCCCAGGCGGATCTTGAACCCATAGGCTCAGACAATCCACTCACCTTAGCCTCCTCTCAAAGCGCTGGGATAACAAGCTGAGCCACCGAGCCCGGCAAAAAAAGAGACAATATTCTAAACAGAATTACAATTAAAACAATGTTAAAAAAGGTTGCATACTCTAAAGTCAAATACAGGTGCAAATGTATAGCCTTAAGCATATGTATCACAGAAGAAGATAGATGAAAAAAATTTCAATTATCTAAACACTTATTTCACTCAATAAAAATAACAACAAAAACCTCAGCAAATTAAATCCAAAGAATAAAAAGAAATAGCAACAATAAGAGCAGGCATTAATTTTTTTAAAAATCAATCAAAAGAATCAAGAAAACCAAACATAGTTCTTTAAAAACATTAATATAACTAATAAGCCCTAACAAGTCTAACGAAGGGGGAAAAAAGAATAAACGTATATTTAAAAATTTAGATGAAATGAAAAAATCCAAGAAAAACTAAACAAAAACTGAAACACATACACACACACAAATTAAAAATCTAAATAGCCCTATATTAACTGAGGATGCAATTTACAATTCTTCCCACAAAGAAAACTCCAAATGAATTCATCCAAGCATTTAAGAAAGAAATAATATCATTCTTACATAAACTCTTCAAGAGACCTAGACAGGGTCAAGCAAACAGACACACAGGTCAAATACAATCTGTGTTCTGATTTTGTACCATCTGCAAAGTAAGATGGGCTTTTACATTTTAAATGACTTTTTAAAAAGTAGAAGAAAAAAGTCACAATAGAGACCATATGTGGTCCATAAAGCCTAAAGTATTTAATCTCTGACTCTTTACAAAAAAAGTTTGCCAATCCTAGGAACAGAAAAAGAGAACAGTCATGCACGGTGGCTCATGCCTGTAATCCCAGTACTTTGGGAGTTTGAGGCGGGAGCATTGACAGGAGTTCAAGACCAGCCTAGGCAATATAGCAAGACCCTGTCTCTACAAATAGTCAAAAAATTAATCAGGCATGATGGCAGCTACTTGGGAGGCTGAGGCAGAAAGGTTGCCTGAGACCAGGCAGTCAAGGCTGTGGTGAACTGTGATTATGCCACTGTACTCTAGCCTGGACAACAGAGTGAGATTCCAACTCAAAAAAAGAACAATTTCATGTTTAGAGGCCAGCATACCCTTAATATTAAAACCTAACAAAGTATTTCAAGAGAAGAAAATCACGTCAATCTCATTCACAAATTTAGATGAAAAAATTAAACTGAATGTAAGCAAAATAAATTTTACAGTATATAAAAAGAATACATTATAATCATTTCATAGAAATATAAAGTTGACAACATTCAAACATCAATCAAGAAAATTCATCATAATAATCAAGTAAAGGAAGAAAACCATGATTATTAATAGATGCAGAAAAGTCTAATATATTAAATTGAACCAAATTAAAGTACCATTTTGTAGAGTGAAAAAGATCAAATATCTATAATTTCACATGGTTCAATTTAGTATTTTAACAATTAATAATGAGAAAAACTCTTAGCAAACTAAGAACAGAAGACAACTGTAATAATCTCATGGACTATTTACACAAAACCTATAGCAAACTTTAAATATAATGATGAAACATTGAAAAGTTTTCCCTTGATATTACAATAAGACATAGATGTCCACTATCACCAGTGATGCTTCACATTTGATTGAAGGTCCTAGGCAGTGCAGCTAAAGAAGAAAGGCAGCAAAGTTTTAAAAATTCGCAAAGAAGACATGAAACATTTGATTTCACAAATAGTATGAATAAAAAATCCAAGAGAATCTAAAGATAAAAGAGTATAATAATATGTATATTGTGCAAGGTGTCTGGAGAAAAGGTGAGTATACAAAAATTAGTTGTATACTTCTAAACATCACAAACAAAACTAAATTTTTGAAAACAAAACAGCATTCAAAAAAACACAAAAACCTAGAAGTAAATCTAACAAAATAAGACCTCTATACTGAAATATGAAATGTGGCTGAAAGAAATTACAGAAGACCCAAGTAAATAGAAAGATATAGCATATCTATAGATTAAAAGATTCCAAATAAATTGATTCCATAAGCAAATCAATTACATCCCAACTGAGATCTCAGTAAGTATTCTGTTGAAATAAAGCTGATTTTAAAATTCATATGGAAATGCAAAGGGCTTTAAAAAAAAATGAGACAAGCTTTAAAAAGTTTTTTAAAAGTTGAAAGACCCACATGATTATAAAGCTACAATTAGTTAAGACAGTGTTGCATTAGTACACGGACATGCAAATAGACCAATGGACCAGAATAATGTCCAGAAACAAATCTATTTCTATAAAATACATGACTTATGACAAAGTGGCATCCAATTGCAGAGAAGGATGAATCATTTTTAATACTATCAGGCCAAGTGAATATCCAAATGGAAAAAATAACCCCCAATCCACACCTCACAACATACTTTTTAAAAGCAATTCCCAGTGGACTACAGATCTAAATGAGTGATAATATAATGAAACTCCATAACCTTCAAAAAGGCATAAATAACTAATAAACTGAACTATGTTAAAATTAAGAACATCTGTTCATCAAAAAACACCACTAAGAAAGGGAAAAGGCAGACCACAGACTGATAGAAAATAGCAGCAGAAAAACACAACAAAAGACTCACATCCAGTCTTTATAGACAACCCCTACAAATTAGTAAGAAAAATGAAGACAAACCAATTTCTTAAAAGAGCAAAAGACCTACATAGTCACTTCTCTACCAAAGAGGAGAAATTAATCTAAAATAGCTAAAATGAAAGACAATTATAGTACCACTTACTGGTTAGGACACAGCAAATGGAATAAATGGAACTCGAACACACTACAGGTCAGAGTGTAAACTGGAACAATTAATTTGAAAAACTGTTTGGAAAACATACACCTTATACAAAAAATGCATACTTATATGCACCAACTGACACATATAAGAATGCTATAGTAGCAGTATATATACCTATGCCAAACTGGAAACCATTCAAATGTCATCGGCAACTGAATGAATAATTTGCGATTTGTTTATACAATGAAATATTATACACTCATGAAAATGAAGAAATGATTACTATAAGCCACAATGTCAATAAATCTCAAAAACAGATTGTTGAGTGAAAGAAGCCAGACAACAACAGTAAATATTATATGACTCCATATATCAAAAGTTTAAACCCAGGAAAAACTAATCTAACATGTTACAAGCTAGAAAGGTTATTCCTAGGGGTGGGAGATTGAGGGTACAGTCACTGAGAAGGAGCACCTAAGGGATTTCTGCATGCTGGAATGTCCCATTTCCTGATCTGTGCAACAGTTACATGTGTTTTCTTTTTGTGAGAATTCATCCAGCTAAGCACTGAAAAGTG
Organism: Tarsius wallacei; assembly: GCA_963574415.1. NCBI lineage: Eukaryota > Metazoa > Chordata > Mammalia > Primates > Tarsiidae > Tarsius > Tarsius wallacei. The sequence goes on along the minus strand of CAUYQG010078144.1, from coordinate 4,921 downwards.
AACTTTAAAAAGTCCACTGAGAAAGGGGAACTCTTCTAAGTCACGTGTTATAATACTAACAATAGAAAGACTGAAAACAAACTCAGTGTCCCCCAATAGTGACTTGCTAAGTTAATGACATCACATACACATACAACGACTAAAAAAGAACCAAAAAACTATTCTTGTACTAATTTAGAATAATCCCCAAAAGAAAAAATTTAAAAGCTAGATGCTAAAGTGTCTCCAGCATATGATCATTCATAAACAATGAGCAAGCCGGGTTTGGTGGCTCAGCCTGTAATCCCACGCTTTGGGAGGCTGAGGTGAGTGGATTGCCAAAGCCCACAGGTTCGAGACCCGCCTGGGCAAGCAAGACCTCAACTCTACAATAAATCAAAAAATTAGCCGGGCGTGGTAGCGCACGCCTGTAGTTCCAGCTATTTGGAAGGCTGAGGCGGAAGGATCGCCGGAGCCCAGCAGGTCGAGGCTCGGTGGCCGGGAGCGGCCACTGCACTCCAGTCTGGGCAACAGAGTGAGACTCCAACTCAAAAATAAATAAATAAATAAATAAACAAGAAAACAAACAAACAATGAGCAAAAAAGAATATCTAAAAATTTACTTTTTTTTTTTTTTTTTGAGTCGAGGTATCACTCCATTAGCCAGGCTGGAATACAGTGACCCAATCACAGCTCACCACAGCTTCGATCTCTTCGGTTCAGGTGATCCTTCTGCCTCAGCCTCCTGAGTCGCTGGGACTATAGACATTCACCACCACACCTAGCTATTTTTTTTGGTAGAGACATGGTCTCACTGTATTGCCTAGTCTTACTTCATTTTTTGAGCTCAAATTTTAGTAATAGACTTTATTTTTAAAATTGAGTAGAAGAGTACAGAGAGCTCACACATACCCTATCAACACCAACGTGCATAGTTTCACCTATTATTAACGTCTTACATTACCAAGGTACATCAGTTACAATTAAGGAGCCAATATTTATGTAGCATTGTTAACTAAAATCAGGAATTTAGGATTTCTGAAGGTTTCTACTAATGCCTTATTCCCATTCCAAGATGCCATTCAGGAATTTCCACATAACATTTAGGTGTTGTGTTTCCTTAGACTCCTCTGGGTTGTGACAGTTTCTCACTCTCCTTGTTTTTGATGACCTAGACATATGAAGGAGTGGGCAAGTGTATTGTAGAATGTGTATCTAGGGATTTGTCTGATGTTTTTCTCATGATTAGACTAGGGATATGGGTTACTGGAAGGAAGACCACAGAGGTAAAGTGCCACTCGTCATACCAATTTATTTTTAACCTCACAGACTAGAATTAACACACCCAACTCCACTAAACTGATTTCACTGAACAGCTGGTTGTCACATAAACAGCTCTGAGGAAGTGGGGTAAACAGCAAGTCTCTGGAGACAATGTCATCGGGTGCACGTGGGACTCAGCTGTACTCACCAACAGAACAAACACTTCAACCCAAGGAAGGCTACAAATGTCCACTGTGAGAGAAACTCACAGCCAGCCTAAGCCACTACCCAACTCAGGACTCCCACACCACCCAGCTCACCGATAGAAACTCCATTCACAGAAACCCCACGGCAAGCCAGTTATCTCTGCAAACTTTCTAACAGGAAGAAATCAAGACTCAGGAGAGTAAACAAAATGAGGCCTAAATCTGGCAAGTGAGGAAATCAAATGCTTCATCTTAATTATATATTGTAGTGATTAGAACCAAGTCAGATGGCCGCTGCTGGGTTTGACATTTTGTGGCTCTTCCTTTCCTCTGAGCTCCCAATTTGCTTCCAAGAATGAGAATAAATTAACAGCACATCCACGTATTCGACCAGAGCCAACTTCTGCTCCCAAACATACGGCGACAGAGGAGACAGGATGCACCCAAAGCGGCCCCTGGCTGTGCATGACAAAGCTTTCCAGGAACAGAGCGAGCCCGACAGGACAACCGGCTTCAGCTGAGGTCTGCAGACGGGGCCCTGGCGGAATAAATGAGCAGACTGGATCCAGTCCAGGCTTGGGACAAGTTACAAATAGCAAGAACAAGAAATGCTGGCTTGTGTATACTGCTATCTCGTCAGCAGGATGAAACACAAAGGAAAGTGGAGGGGGGAATAGATCTAAGTGTCTCTGGTCCAGAAATCCAAAGAAGACCAGACTTTGCAGAAAGGCGTCGCCAACGACACCCATGGTCTGAAGGAGACTCTGCTCCTTGGAGAGACTGAGGCTCGCCCACCCCATCCCCCCACTGGCCAGGTGCTGAGTCTGCTCACACAGAGAACAGACAGGTACCCAGGAGAGCAAAGAGGGACAACTTTGTGCCACCAGTTGGATCTGTTTTACCTCAGTCCTGAAGCACATGGTTTCTGAGATCTCCCAGGGTGACTCCCTCACATTTCCAAAGGCCTATACAACTTCCTCGCCATCACCTTCCTCACCACCCTCTGCACAACCTGGGCAGCGGCAGCCTCCACTCATCACCTTCTCCTCCCCGCTTTCCTCCACTAGGTCAGTTGCTTGAAATCCCTTTTATGAGAGGCCTTTCCAACCCCTGCAGCAGCTCAGGGAACTCTGGTTGTCACACTGACCCTAGCTCAACCCCTCACTGGTGCAAACACCAAATGACATCTATTAACAAATTTACACACACAAAAACAAGATGCATTCCAAACTCAAAGTTTATTTATATTTGGGCTTTTAAGATCCAAAACTAGCATTGGAAGTTCAAAATATAAAGTCCAAAAAAGTAAATTCCTATTATTTTTCTAAGGCAGTTCTCTAAATCTGCAGCAGTTGTCATGAGATCCCCATGGATTTGGATGTACAAAGTTTAGAACTGAGACCACATTATTCAGTGAGATTCTTGAGTTCAGTCAATTCAGAAGATTCTGTGAACATCCAAGGAAAAGTGCAATTCAGCCACTGACAACATTACAAAAGTCACTGGTGGAAGAGCAGGTGTCGCATGGGGCATGGCACAGGGTCTTCCCACTCTGGCCTAATGCTGGGATTCTACCAGGAACTTAGGTTCAGTTTCCCAGTGGCACTTTTGTTTCCAGTGAGAATGAATGTGCGAGTAAAACTGACTTGAAAGGTATCCAAACAAACTGTGAAGGCTTGGGTAACCCATATTTAATAATAACTCGTGAAAGCTATATAATTAGTTCACATAAAACCAGAAAATATAGAACCATTGTAGAAAACAATGGTCAAGATGTTACCTTGACAAGTAAGTATAAACAGTATTTCAAAATGAATATACCAACTCAAATACATGAGCCACCTGTCTGTTCCTGTCCAGGTGAGGACCAGCTGCCCTGTCCTTCCATCGCAGGAGGGTCTGGGCTTTGCCTGTCAATACACTGCTCACTGCCCAGTGAAGTCTTCTGTCTGGAAAGTGACACAAATAAATTTCTATCAGCTGCATGCCAGGTGCAGGAAGGCAAAAGTGAAAGCCAGGTGTTCTTCCAAAGGGCAGGACCTCATAAAAGGAAACAGCCCCATCCTCTGGAGGCAAACAGGTCCAGCGAGAAAAGCCCTCTGGACACTTCAGCAGGGAAGGCAAAAGGCACAGAGCTCCCCTAAACAGAGATCCCCCAGTTCCTGCCCCTACCTACTCTCCAGGTAAAGCCCAAATACTCTGACCTGGAAATTGGTGAGAAGCACTAAAGTAATATTATCTCAGGTAATTTAAGCTACTCAAGAAAAGCCCAAATTGTTTTCTTCTTTTAGATAGTAATGAAGTCTGAAACCAAATCACAGAAAGATGTGAAAGCAGATAGTTGGACTGTTCAGACAGACAATCCAACTGTTAGCAGAGACCAGAGAGGGCCCCCAGTGGGGTAATCCAATGACACTCCCTGCTTGCCACCCAAGATGTTGGAGCATCTCATAAAGGATGGGCTACTTGCAACAGGGAAGACCACAGTGGGGTTTCAGCCTTTGCAGGCCAGGTCCTGTCAGCGCTGTTGCTCAGAGATGTCTCTGTTCCTCATTGTTCCATTGTAACTGCCTGACATGGAGACAAACACATCTTCTCAAAAACAGCCTTGAAGGACACTGACATCTGCATCAGTATTTGGAAGAGAACCATGTTCCTAGACTGAAGCATCTTCTACAAAGACAAAGGGTCCCCAAGATGAAGACTGCACTGACAAGGACACCGGTGCCCTGTAATCCCAGGCCTGAGTGCCTCTCCTTCAGGGTTAGCATCCTGCCTCTATCCTGATGCTGCAGGACTGAGAACGAGGAGCCCATTGGAGATGAAGACTACTGAAGATCAGTTTCCTTTTTAGTAATCATGCCCTAGTCCTTGTCATTCAGAAAACTGGACTCACTACCATTTAATTGGTGACTGTAGAACCCACTAAATATTTCTAGTGGGATACTAACCTCCTCTCTGCCAGCATCAGAAGCACCATTACCATTGATGACTCGATTTGCAACACACACAAAGTAGCAGGCACTACCAAAAATAAAATTCCCCATCTCTCTGGTTTACTGCCAAAATTTCCCATGAAAATCTCTGCTTTTCACGTCTCTGGTCTCCCTAACACCTGTCCAAATTTTCTGAAGACTCTTTTTTCCAATAGGACATAAGAAAGAAAAAATTAGCCGGGCTCGGTGGCTCAGCCTGTAATCCCGCGCCTTGGGAGGCTGAGGTGAGTGGATTGCCTGAGCCCACGGGTTCGTGACCCGCCTGGGCAACTTGGCGAGACCTCATCTCTGCAATAAGTCAAAAATTAGCCGGGCGTGGTAGCGCGCGCCTGTAGTTCCAGCTGCTCGGAAGGCTGAGGCGGAAGGATCGCCGGAGCCCGGCAGGTCGAGGCTGTGGTGGCCGGGAGTGGCCACTGCACTCCAGTCTGGGCGACGGAGTGAGACTCCAACTCAAAAAATAAAAAAAATTAAAAAAAA
>CAUYQG010078141.1:0-31087 GCA_963574415.1 Tarsius wallacei | reverse complement strand
TAGATGTATTCCCAGGTATTTTTGTTGTTTGTTTTCTGCATGTTTGTTTGGCTATTGTAAATGGTATTGTGCCCTTGATTTGAATGTTGTTCGTGTATAGAAATGCCACTGATTTCTGAATGTTAATTTTGATTTTGAGACTTTACTGAAGTCATTTATCAGGTCTAGAAGTTTTCTAGTGGAGTCTTCAGGGTTTTCTAGATATGGATCATGTTGTCCGTGAAGAGAGGTAACTTGACTTCTTCTATTTCTATTTGGATACCTTTTATTTCTTTCTCTTGTCTGATTGCGCTGGCTAGGCCTTCCAGAACTATGTTGAATAGAAGTGCACAGTTGACAGTGGTGGGTACATGTAAAGCAGAGCCTTCTTTGTCATTATACAATGCATCCATGTAACCAAAAACTGTACCCCCAAAGCTGTAGAAATATATATATATATCTATTTTTTTTTCTTTGCCAACTGACACCATGCAAAATGCTACCCTCAGAGGGCACTAGAGAGACAGTGCAGAAGAAGAAAATGAGATTTGGCTTCCTGGATCAACGTGGGGGAGCTCTGCAGACTCCTGCAGCACCCACAACTTCTCCAGCACCCAGCCTCTCCACCTACACATGGCTTCTTCAATGCCCAGCTGCTGCAGCACTTACATCTTCTTCAGCATCAAGCATCTGCAGCATCCAGAAGCCAGAACATTCAGTGGCCAGCAGCTCCCTTCCACTCTGCCTCCTCCCCCAAGGCAGCTTTGTAGCAGAGTGCTTCTAGGGAGACACCTCTCATAAACTTTTCTGGCACCCCTGAGGGTTCATTTCAGGCAAGAAATGAGGGAGGACTTTCAGAAAATCCTATGGAGGGACACCACAGGCACATCTGGGATATTCTAGGAGCCATTGTCATTCCTTCTCTGAAGAGGTCTCAATCTCAACCTTGGGTATGGGCTCTTCCTTGGGTGATCAATCTCTCCTGCAGGAGTAGTGTCTGCTCCTTACGTCTGTAATTCCTGTATTCTTTAGAGTTATTTTTACCTTTTATGAGTCACTCCCTTGATACCCTAATCCTCTATTATAGTTAGCAATTATTTATATTAAAATTTCCCTGTTCAAATTACTATGTGGTTTCTTTCTCCTGATTAGACCCAGATTGATTCACCAAGCCTGAAGGCTGAACTTCCCTTGGACTTCTCAATTTTATGATCTAATAAATTCCATTTTTTGCTGATGTTGGCTAGCATTGAGTTTTTATAACTGGAACTGAATAAATTCTGATACAACTGAGATCTATAAAATTAATAGGAAGGCCAGTCCAGAGAAAATTATCTCAGAAAGTCCTATAAATATATATATTTAAAATAGACTTGATATTCAAACTCTATTAACACAAATTCAGATTCTAGCATACTTTTTCTCAACTTAATATCTTAGGAATGATATTATAATGATAACTTGGAATTTTCTCTAAATGTACACCATGGGTAAATTTCACAACTTTGATTCAAGAATTTATTATGAGGGACACATTTTATGTAGTATATCTCACTAGCTTCAGGAGAGAGCTTTCCTCTTAGGGAATTCTCTGATAGTGAATCAATATAATCAAGTAAATATAATGTAGTTAATACACCTATATTAATCCAGACACCATCCAAGATGAACATGTGTGAATGGGTAAGGGCAGATTTAATATTAAGATACAGATACAGTAAAGCAAAGAAATAACACAAGTTATTTTTAATTTTGGCTTGTGTTATTATTATTTTTATATATATAGAAGTTTATTCTTAGCTTGTTTTAAAAAACATGCTACATTAACTAAAAATATCTCTCCTATTTTTGGAATAGACATAGATTCTATAGTCAAATTAAAAATGCAAAATAACAAAATTTGGAAGGCCCCTCAAAGATTCTGAGAGAGGAAAAAGGAAGAAACAGGATATGCAGACAGATTAAGGCAGATCACTCATCCACTGGAGTGAGAATCCCCCAGACTGGAGTGAGAACACCTATTTCTTCCAGGTCTGTGGACTGCCCCTTTGTCAAGTTTCTTCTTGATTGACCTTTTCCAACCCCCTCCCTACTGGTGCATTTCAATCCCACACCATGGTACCTCTCTCTGATTGGTGCTACCACCACCTAATCAGCATGCTCTCAGGACTAAACACCTGACTGCAGAGGCATCATTGGCAGCCCTCCTTCCGGTCCCCTCCCACTGCTGGGAGCTTTTCTGTCTTCTAAAAAATTCCTACTTACTCACTCTCTCTGGTGTCCACATCCCACATTCTTCACATTCTTCCTGGGCAAGAGACAAGAACTCAAAACTGAGGAACTAGAAGAGCTGCTGAGCTAGAAGAGCTGCACACATCAGACTGGAAGAATAGGACCCGCCAAGCTGAGAGAGCTTCAACACTCCTTGGGGTCTTGACTTGCCAGTCCGTTGACCCGGCAGAGCTGTGAACATGTCTCAGGGGCTGGCTCACTGGCCCAATGAACCAATGGAGTTGTGAATGCTTTTGGGGTCTGGCTCACTGGCCCACTGATCTGGCAGAGCTGTAAACACTCCTCGAGTCTCAGCTTACTGACCCCCAAACTAAGAGAACTGTAACACTCCTTGGGGGCTCTGCAGCTGTTGGCATCCCCAAGATCTCAGGGGTCACTGCATCCACCAATTTGGATGCCATCATGCCCTAGACCATTGTGTAGATCCTGGGCTGGCAGTGTTACTTTAGGAATGGCAACATCCCCTGGGGATCCAGCTCGCCAACACACAGGACAAAAAAAACTGCATAAATACTATCCAAGTAAAAAACAAACAAACAAATAAATAGTCTTATTTCAGATTCTGATTACAAAACAGAACAAAATAACAGAAAGAAAACAGGAAAGACTACCATAATTTGTGTATGAGCATTTAATAATTGTTGCTTATCTTCAAATTTCCAATTAACTTAAGATGAAAACAAGCATAAATATGCTAGGAAGAATCTGCCACTAAAATTAGATCAATAAATATTTTAAAACTTAGAGAACTATTGACTAAAAACTGAACAAGCAGAGTGTCAACTCTAATTCACTGGAATCTACGATCCATGGTTTTTCCAGTGTTGCCTTTCAGTGGTAGAAAAAGGAAGGGAACAGAAAATAGAACCAACACTGAGAGAATGATGAAGAAAAGGTTATTAGATTATTACTATATTTTCTTGCCTCTGGAGTAACATTCATTCTTTTGTATGGATTTTCTATGATTTCTACATTGATATGCGTCTCAATTCTAAGACAGATGCCAATTTAAAAATTGTAAATGTAGGAATCACTGTAATGTGAAGTGGAGGAGATATGGTAGTGAGGGGTGACATTCTTCTGTTTACTTGGTGGGGCTTCCTTGCCAGTGGAGATTATCAACAGCCTTTGAAAAGACCCTTTGGCTGAAGTAGCATTGTTCCTTTCCCTTAGTCTTTATACCTCTGGGTCATCCTATCTGCTATTTGATGAGGATAACCCAAGGTACATGAGGGTAAACCTTTATTTTAATGGTTGCAGAAGGGCATTACAGTAAGCAGCAGAGTTGAAGGTTGCCTGCATGGAGATAGGCTCAGTGTTACTCAGTCAAAAGATCATGTAGTTGAAATTTTCTAAAAGGGTCAAGATAATGTTTAAATAAAAGAACACACAATATTTTGAAAAGAGAAGTTTTTTGTTTTGTTTTTTTTTTCAGTCAGGCTTCAGTCTGTCACCCAGGCTAGCGTGTAGTGGCAAGATCACAGCTCTTTGCAACCTTGACCTCCTGCACTTGGGCGATTAGCTGGGACTATAGGAGTGCACCATCACACCCAACTTTTTTTTTTTTTTTTTTGTAGGAACGAGGTGTTACTATGTTGCCCAGGTTCAAGCAGTCCTCCTGCCTCAGCCTCTCAAAGTGCTGGGATTACAGACATGAGCCAATGTGCCTAGCCAGTGGAAGCATATTTTTTAAAGTATCAAATATTACAATTATGTTTGGGGATTATTCATTCTCCTTTTGTACTTTATTGATTATGTCAGTGGCTTTATAACATTACAAATAGGATACTGAAAATGAACAAAATAATCTTCAGTGGCATATAATATCTCTATTTCACTCTACCACTTTATTGTTTCAATGGAACTCAGATATCCTATTGACAGATGTAAATTATATTATAAAGGCCTTACACAACTACCTTCATAGTCTCAAACAACTTCCAAAACAGCAGAAATGGCAATAAGAAGCAGACACTTCTGTTGAAAATAAAGATACAGTACAAAGAATTTTTTATCCCAATCAAATCTCCATAATGTATGGTTTATCCCCTCTCTAAGATATACATTTAGACTGATTAAGGAGTTAGACATGACTTTCCCTCTAAGCATGAGGAATACGGTTCCCTAAAGAAAATAGCAAGGGTTCTATAACTCTTCTAAGTCATGGCTTCATACTACTAAATAAATCTCAAACCTTTCTTCCCAGGTGAAGCCTCAATAAATTCTCTTAGAAATAGTTTTCTGTATACCCCTATCATTTTACTACTTCCTTTTCTTATATCTTACATGCTTACTATGAATCATAAATTCTCAAAAAGAAGGCACTGCTGCTTCTGTGTATGTTTTAGTGCACCATGAGTAGTGGATAAATATTGAACAAAAAACACACTTAAGGACTATTCCTCTTTTTTGTTTTTCAATGTATACACGAGAGTGTTCTATTTTTGTAACAGGAAGTGCCCTAATCTCATTCCCTCAAGTATTTCATATGAGATTTTAAAAAGAGTATACACAAGCAGAGGGTCATCATTTAAAAACTTTTAAGGCATGTCTAAAAATAAAATGTGATGGTTGAGTTTGCCAGTTGCCATAAATAGAACTAAAAGGGGAGGACTTTTCTGTGGGAAATAAGGTCTAAAAATTCGATTAACCCTGTTTTTATTTTTAGGGCTATGTTTTTGGAGCTTTGTAACCTGTTAGCCCCAATATTTTAAAACCATGGCCAGCAACCATGGCCAGCAATCAAAGCACACATCTTTAAGAAAAAAACCTTTTAAGATCTAGAGACATAAGATGTGATTGATTCTGTTTCTTTAAGGATTCCTCATCATAGAAGCATGTTGTAAATGAACAATTTGAATTATCGCTGGCAGCTTTTTGAAATATACATATCAGAGATGTTTCAGACTCAAATATGTGCATTAAACTTACTGTTTAGACAAATTTAAAGCAAATAAATTCTGTACTATTTCATGTTCCTACAAGTAGGGGGTATTAAATAGTGTATGCTGTAACATTTATGACCTCCTGCTAACACAAAACTTCATTTAAAAAAAGAATTTATTGGTGTTATATAACTGGGAGCTAACTTTGCTTCTTTTATAACTGTCAACTCTCTATCATTGTATTGTCTTTAATTTATGATGCCAGAAAAATGTATTACCCCATTTCAACAAGAATTTCTTCAATAGTGAAAAACAATGAGCTCCCTGCATACAGTGACAATTTTGAGCCTAATTAAATAATGACAGGGAGTTAAAACAAGTCCAAATATTAGTTGATGAATGCAATTTGTTGATGTACTTCAGTGGTGCATGACAATGAGGTCTGACAGAGCTTCAAATTGTACTACAGTAAATCAACTTGATGATCCTGGATTTCCAAGGCAGGAAATATACCAGTACTTTGGGATCAGATAAGTACTAAGAACATAAAACCAAACTGAGAATGTGTGTGTAGAGAAAGCTGAACCATCAAGGAGAGAAGCTGCTTGAAGTAACAAGAAGAGTGGTTTTGTTTTGTTTTCCTTTTTCCCCCCTGAAGAGGGGAGGAAAAAAGAAAGAAAAGAAAAGGAGGGTCCATGGGCTGAAATTCAGGAAAAAATAAAATGTTTATTGAGCATTAACATAGGTTTTGGGGACAATTTCAAAAAATTAGAGAAATAAGAGTTATTGCAATAAATGAAGATTTGGAGCATATTCTAACATAGTTCAAGAGACTCACTGGATTTTAAAAATGATTTACTGCTACTGGGCCATGCTTCTTTAAAGCAATCTATACTATGAGTAGACCACATGTGGCTTGGCTTTTACAGTGATAACATAGGGTACTCTACTTTTCTTCCATATCCAGGCTGTTAGGATGTTCTTTTAGGACCAGCATATTCTGAATTCTCTTAATCTTAACAATCATGTTTTGTCTAAAATATAGTTTTTAAAACTGTCAACATTTAAGATTTTTATTGGGGTATGGCATTAAATTTTCCAATATTTTAACTAAATTTTCCAATATATTAACTAAAAAATTGCTTCAAGTTCATTCAAAAAAATCTTAATTGTTCAAAGGAAAAGGAAAATCAGCATCACATTCATTCCCATTTCCAATTTTCAAATGTCCTCATTATTGACAATTTTGTTGTATATTTCTGCTCTTTACATATACATGAACAGGAATTTCTCAGTATCAATCTTACCTTCTTACAGCTTAAACCTGAATCCATCACTGAACTAACAAGCACAATTTTGTTTTTCATTAGGCTTGCTCTTGAACTCTGTTAAAGGATTTACAATGCACAATTGTACATTACTGACAATCTCCACCTTTACTTGGGAAATCCCCATTTTCCGTCAAAACATTTGAAACAGCGTTTGCCTCCCCATCTGCATTTGCACTAGTTAAGACAGGCTAAATTATGCTGTGCTAACAAGCAATTTTATAATAAAGATTATTTTTGATTTACACTCCTTGTCCAGTGTGGGTCAGCAGGGGCTTCAGCTCATCATGGTCATGCAAACATTTTGATATGTGCTTCCACAATCCCATCAGTGGGAAGAGCATAAGACAGCCCCAACAGTGGCACCCAAAACTTCTACCTGGAAGCGGAACTCCTCACTTCTGTCCATTGGTCAAAGAAAGGTACATGAACACAACTAACCTCAAAGGAGGAGAGAGGTAGAATTCTCTTATGTGCCTAAAAGGCAGAGCGGTGGAAATATTTGGTAAACACAATTCATAACTATCTTAGGATTTTAACACATACAATTTTTTTTCTGGGGTCACTTTTCAAATCTTAATCACTAAGTAGAGAGCAATATTTTACACTAGTGCCTCATATATTTATGTATACATATGCCTTCTTGCTCTATCTGAACATGTTACAGCAACAGAATTTATAACACTGAACACACTGATGATAAGGCCATTATGGGCTATAAAAATTTAATCAGCCTGCAAAGAATCCCAAAATTTGACATTTGGTTCTAATCCTGCCGACTTTTTCAGATAATTGCCCTTTTAGATTATTCCACGGAGTTCCATCCCTTCTGTGATTTCTTATTCCTCTGTTGGGTTAGAAAGCGTAAGCACACAGCAGAGTTTGGAACAACACTGGATTCTCAGTATGATACATAAGCCTAATAATTGGTTTTTACAGACCTTAGTAATAACAAATGTTTACTCATTAATGGTTAAATGTCTGATATAATTATTTTGAGACCAGGTTTTTATTTTTTCCAATGTAGTTCATGAAGAGGAAAATCATATGTGAAACAGTCACACTAAACTTGGCTGAAAACAAAAGACCATGACTACAGTGCCTGGAAGAATGCTTATTCAATATTCCCTAGGCTAGCATATTTCTCAGTAGAGACAAGAGCATATACTGTAGCCACGGAAAATCTGGGGAACTGCAGCACTTGAAAATACCATTTATACTATATCAAACTTGAGCCCACTCAGGCAATATAAATCTTTCCCATATGTGATGACTACTTGTCGCCTAGCTTCCAATTTTAAGAGACACTGTAAATATCCCAAATACTTCTTTTTAACTCCTACCAAGAATCTGCAGCTGTCTTTATGCTTGCGGTTGAAATAACAGTTCTCTAATAAACTGCAAGGAGAGATATTTCACTCTGGGAAGAGCAAAAAGATACAGTCTTGCCTTTCAGGTATAAATTGAAACCATTTTCATATCTTGGAATGGATCTAAATTTCAATGAAAATGAATCGCCCATAAAATTTTAGATACAATAAAACTAAAGATAATCGAAAACACAATCGATTTTAAATTCTAAACTATAACCTACAATTCTCAATGTTTTGACTCAGGATATAGTTATGGAGACCATTTTCATAGCTTCACGTCAAGATATATGGTGTGAAAAAGAACGATTTGTGATGCTACGTGAGAAGTAACAGGCAGACTAAAAGATGTAATACGGCAAGTGAATTGTCAAGTTCCCCAAGGCATTTCGATGACTTAAAGCAATGCTTCTCAAAGTGTGGTCCATGGACCACCTGCATCATAATCACCTGGATTTTTTGTTAAAATGTATATTCTGGGGCCCCATACTAGATTAACTGAATCAGACACTCTGGGCACACAGCCCAGAAGTCTGCATTTTAAGTTCTTTGGGTGATTTTTGCACCTAATAAAAAAAGCTAATGAACACAGATTTATTGAGGGAGGAGAAGAAAAAAGAATATTTAAAATCAGGCAATCAGAAGACAGGCCAGAAACTCAGGCAATGAGTAATGCAACATTCTTACTTCGACCTTCAAGTAAGGAGATCTGACATCCAGTAGTTTTAGAAGAGAAAATACTATACTGGTGGTTGAAGAGGACTTTTCAAAGAGATTCTGGTGTATCCTTAACACTGCCTCTCAGAGAGGGGACAATCATAATCTCTGGGAACAGTTTCTATGGATATGGTCTGGAATGGGTTGACTTTAGCTTCCCCATTCCTCCATTACCTTCTGGGATTCTACCATGAATGTCAACAATCTGGAGTAAGCATAGCCCTGCACAATACCTGGTTTTCTCTCATTCCCAATACCTACACTCTTCTTCTCTCTACTACCATTTGACTCTCACTGCTAACTCAGCTTTGCTTTACACTCTGAGAATCAGATTTTAGGTCCTCCGTTTTAAACTGAGTCTTCTCATCTTTAGTGTCTTAGTTCCTACCTACTGTTAAATCCTCAGTTGTTCAATGAGCCTGCATTTTGTTTGCCATTTCACTCTTAAGAAGCGTCCTATCCCTGAACATCCAACCTGTTGACTGATTTCCCCCAGGCGTGGGGGAGGAGTCTGCTTAACCTGTTTAGTGTTGTCTATCCTTTGATTATCTGCAGAGTTTCCATGCCATCTCTAGGCATGTACCGTTTTGCACCTTAGTGTGAAACTCTTCAAACCCCATCTTTTGGGAGGTTTTATGGAGGTCCTATTACATAGGCATGATTGATTAGGTTACTGACCACTGGTAACTTCTCTGGAAGTTGAAGGTCAGGGCTAGAAGTTTCAAACCATTAATCATGCCTTGGTTTTTCTGGAGACCAGACTCTATCCTGAAGCTACCTAGGGGCCCTAGCCACCAGTCATCTCAATAGCAAAAGACAGATCTTATCACTCCAGAGGTTCCAAGGGTTTAGGAGCTATGTTCCAGGAACAGGGGACAAAGACCTAATACGTGGCTCTTATTATTAGCCATACCCTCTAAAAATCAGAAGTAATTTTTCCTATCTGTCCTTGATCTCTACAGAGTCCACTGCCTGGAGCAAAAGTTACTTTTGGGGCAGTTTGATTGTGCTTTAAGAACTCATTACCAGTATGGGCTTCCTTTGTAAGTCACTTGTCAAGCATCAATCCTTTTGAGTAATTTACCAAAATGTCTGCATTTGTTTTGTGTCACTTAAGATAATACCAGTAAGAAGTCAAAAGATAATAAATGTTTGTGATTCTCAGAGCTAAGAATTTGTATGAAATGTAAACTAAAATCTAAAGCTCCCTTAAGCTGTCTGGCTGTCATCTCCTTCATAATTTACTTCTTTCATTCTCTAATCCTCTCACCTCTATGCTCAAGATATAACAAGTTCAAATCCTACACTTTGTGTTTCCAGCCTTGAAATCCCTCCAATGTCAAAGGAAAAAAAGCGCACTTCACACTTCTGATGAAATTATAAACCATTATTTCCCCATCAGAATTTTCTCTAGCAAAATAGACAACTAAAAGTAATTGATTTAAGTTAAAAATATGAGTTATGTAGAAGAAATGGATGTTGGTCTAAAAAACTTCCATCTGACTGAAACTTAATCCTGGTTAATCTAGGGGCTCACTTTCCTGGAAGTCATCTGACATCAGGGACTTACAGGGTTCCAATGTTCTGGATTGGGGCAGTGGGAATCTGGTCCGTGGACATCATCCTCTGCAAGCATGGGCATCTCTGAGAAGTTGGTTTCTTCATCACTATCTACTCCTGGACTTAAATCCACAGATCCTGTGGCTTGCTCTGGGCTTCTCTGCATCTGGCTCTTTCATTTTCTTTCTGGTCCCTTCTTGGAGGCACTTAGGGCATGGGGATAGCCTGGGAAGCTGTTTTGGACCTATTTGCTTAGATACCCACTTCTAATGACCTGCCACTATGCACAGCACTAAAAAATGACACAAGTGTTGCAGCCTCTATGCACTCTACACAGGAAGTTATCCACAGGTTCTTCTGTTCTTAGATTTGCCTGGTTTGATCGGGGTTTTCAGTTCTGTTTCCATGTACCCAGCTCAGGGAGTAGGGCAAGAGGATGGTAGAACACAGTGACCTTACTCAGGATCCCACCACCCCTCATGTTCTGAAGTCTCTTTGCCTCCCCTTTGATTCTTCCCTTGGACTCCGCTACCATGAGAATCACTATTCTCTCTTAGGGAAGGAATAAAGAGATCTTTCTTATTTTGTTGCGGTCATTGTTGTCATAATTTAAACTTTGAACCCTGAGGCCTTATGGGGTTAGGTTTTTTGAAGCCCAAAAGTTGTTGTCAACAAAAATATCCAAAAAATTTTCCTGAATTATCCCTTTTCTTAGGCAATATTTATCATAAAATAAATGGGATTTGAACAAAGTCAACTGCAAGAGGGTAGGCCGTGAATTAACATCTCAAAATCTCTCTCACATGTCCTTGTTGAAGTTAAGTCTCTACAATGTGAAGGAACTGCTGAAACTTCAACAAATGGTGAAGAATCTAAGATATACGAAATATAATGAATCATCTGAATGGCCACCTGCTTTATTATGAAGTTTGAGTAAGTAAGAAATAAAATATATGTAGAGCAAAACCCTGGAATATTTGATCAAAAAGGCAAAGACACAGGCTCATGTCTTCTTGCTTGTCTGTTTGCTTTCCAACTGACTCACCAGATGTCTACTATGGCAGGCCAGCCCATTTCTCAACATATCCTCACACATAATATGCACTACTTTGTTAACATGGACCCAAAAACTTGAGATTGATGGTCAGGAACTCTGCTAAGCACTGGTCATACAAAGATGTGAGACAAAGTCCCCACCCTCAAAGAGCTTATAGTCTAGCTGAGCTAAAAAATGAGCCAATCAGTAAGAAGTTAAAAAGCAAGGTGCTGAAAGTCACAGGAGAGTGCGATGGAGGCTGAATAGGAGGGTTGGAATCAAGGAGAGTCTCAGAAGGCATCATGATTTCCAGAAAGACAAGACCTAGGAACCATCCTCTAGTCTGAAATAACACCAGCATGTGGTAAGTCACACAAAGAGAAGATAGAAAAATGCTGACTTCAGGCACTTATATGAGAAGAAGGCAGAGATGGTGACAAGACTGAGGGAAAGGAAGAAGAGAAACATTAGACATCCACTCTTGTCAGGCATGGAGGCTCACACCTATAACCCCAGCATTTGGGGAGGCCGAGTCGGGAGGATTGCTTGAGGCCGGGGGTCTGAGACAAGCCTGGGCAACTTGACAAGACCTCGTCTCTACAATAAACAAAAAAGTTAGCTGGGCATGGTGGCATGTGCCTGTAGTTCAGCTACTTGGAAGACTCAGATCTCCTGAGCCCAGCAGGTTGAGGCTGTGGTAGCCATGAGCGTGCCACTGCACTCCAGCTTGGGTGAAAGAGTGAGACTCTGACTCAAAAACAAACAACCAAAAAAACTTCATTCTTACCAAATGTGTTGTCCCAAACCATTTCCCCCAATATCTTTGTGTGTATTCATGAGAAATGCAGTATTTCCTATTATGAAACTGTCATAACATCATGTGACTACTTTCTGGAATGTACAAGCATATCGCTGATGCAAAGTTTTACTTCAGAGAACATGGCAGTAGTGCATTGGGAGCTGCACTTTGGGGTTGTTCATAAATAATTTATTGTTTTATTTGTTACGTTTGCCACTAATTATCATTTCAAGAACTGAAAAGGTTCAAAGTCAGGAAAACACTGGAAGGTCTTCCCTACCATAAAGTCTCTTCTATGAATGAAAGAAGATGGATATTTAAGATCCACACTGGATTCCAACCATTTCTGCTGACACTGAAAGATGAAGTGAGAAGGAAAGAGAGGGCTCAGGTTTATTTCTGCTGTGACTTTGGGATTATGCAATGCAATTAATATCCCAAGAAGTTACTGGTAGAACTGCAAGGTTCTTATAAAGGAAACACATTCTAGAGTTGCTATGCGATTACTTATAAGTCATTTAACTGAGCCTGAACTGCTTGGGTCATTTGAAATATGTGTGGGCTTAATTACAAGATATTTAAGATCCCATCCGACTTCCCTAGTATATGATTTATACAACTTCCATTTATAGGTAATTAAGGACATGAAATAAGCCACAGAACACTTTGATGATAAGAAAGAGCCTAAGTTCTCTGACAGAAATGACTACAGCAGTCTTCGGGAGAAAGCACTAGAAGAGACACTAACAACAGCCTTCCAAAAACCTATACTAGATGTAAGGACAAATGGCACCCAAAGTGACAGGCATGTGCTCCTTAAAAAAATTAATCTATAACTCTAGCAGAGAGTTTTTTTGTTTGTTTGTTTGTTTGTTTGATTTGGAGTCTCACTCTGTCACCCAGGCTGGAGTGCAGTGGCAAGCTCATGGCCACTCCAGTGTCGACCCCCTGGGCTCCAGCGATCCTTCCACCTCAGCCTTCCCAGTAGCCAGAACTACAGGCGCATGCTACCATGCCTGGCTAATTTTTGATTTATTGTACAGACGAGGTCTCACGAAGTTGCCTGGGCTGGTCTCGAACCCGTGGGCTCAGGATAGAGTTATAGTGAAATAATATTCCTGACATATGTCTAAAGACCCTTGGTCAGTATTTTGATATATTTCCACTTAAATTTGACTATGGCACTGATGTAGTCTTAAATTCAAAGAAAGAAAAGTATTCTGCTGATGAGACAGCCTGGTGTCAAAAAACCTAGGAGGGGGTTCAGACTACTGTACTTGCTTGTTTTGTGACTTTAAGCCTGAGTCATAAAGAATAAAAAAAGAAAATCATATACAAATGTTGGACAAAGGAAAGTGTTTATTTGCATCATGCAGTTTGTAATTATTAAAAAGAAGAAACATTCAGTTTTACTTTTTTGTGCTCTACTTCCTTAAAAAAAAAAAGAACAGAAGATGCCTTTGTCTTGAAATTAAATATAATACTCACTCACTTGTTTTACTACCACCTGCATTTGGGTCAAAGCCATTGGTATTATCAGAATTTAACTTTAATGTAGACGTCTTCAAAAAACAAATTGAACTCAAAGAATAAAGCAGTCTCTTTAGGGTTGATTGGATTTCATTTTTGTAATGTCCAGTACAAGTCTAATAAAATGTTTTCTTCTGAGTGCTGAAAGGACAAATGCACAGGCAGTGCATAGAGTACTGTGGTGTCACAGAGAAGGTCTTGCTACAGGCGATCTATAGTTGACACTCTTATTTTACTGAAAACTGAGGCTTAGAAAGGGTAACTCACATAGGATGATATATGTAAAAGTACCAAAGCTGGGCCTGAAATTCAGTGGATGCTCTTGTCCATCTATCAAGAACTCATTGAAAAATTAGGGGTATAAAAAGATCTATAGATTAGATAGATAGATTGAAAGATAGATAGATAGAGATAATCATCTTCAAATTGCCAGGTGTGGAGGATGGATTGGAGTGAAGACAAGAGAAGAGACAGTAGGCTAACAGAAAGAATTCAATTCTGAGCAAGATGGTAGCTATGGAAATAAAGAAGGGGAAATGCCCGAATATAGTTTTTAAAATAATGTAATAAATGGCACCTGGTTGTGTAAAAAGTGAGGGAGGATATAAAAGATGAAGGTCTGGCTTGAGTGAAGGAAATATACAGAGTTTGAAACAGTAGAATACCAGAGACGGCTTTATGTAGGTGGCCCTGACCAGCAGGACAACTGCCTGAATTTGCACGGGCCAAGTTGGGGCTAAAATCCAGCCCAATTCCCATTAAGCCAAAGATCCTGATGTGAGCATTGTGCATCTAGAGGGAGGGGACCTTTGTTATAACTTACACAAAGGTTAGAAGAGGCCTTGCTGACCACAGACTTAGATGGGGCTATAAATTGAAGCCATGGGACTGAATAAAATGTTCTGAGGAAGAAAGACTAAAATAAAACAAAATATACACAGACATCAAATCAAGAAGGTGGGAAGAAGACAGAAGCCTTTACACAGAGGGAAGAAAAAAAGCCCTGGAGTGGGACAGAGTCCTAGGCTGGCACAGGCTTCCAAACTTCAAAAGACAGAACTATGATCAGAACTAAGAAGAACATGATCGCAAACAGTATAAATGGCAGAAAGTTGGATGATGAGGACAGGGATCAAAAGCTGTTGGATTTCACCATTAATTCAGTTATCATGATCAACCTCTGAGAGGTCATTTCAATATTGTAGTAGAAATAAATGCCAAACTGCAAAGGGTTATGGAGTCAGAGGGAGGCAAGGAAGCAGAGACAAAGTATTTTTCTTGGCACCAGGAAGAAAGCACGTGATTGAGAAAACTGTTTGCTTCGTGTAGCAGGGTCCTGAACATCAGTTGTACACTGAGGAAAAGCAAAGGCGCAAGTAAAAGTACATAATTTATGAAGGAAGTCTTGGTTCTATCTTCATATATATGTTTTTTTTCAAGTTCCATAAACACCAGTGGCCCAGGAAATGCTTTAGCAAATACTCATTAACAAAATGACAGCTATTTAAAAATGTTCCCATAGTTCTTACATGTTTATCTCTCCTCCAGTAATAAAGACTTCTGGCATGGGATCGTGACGGATGTCTTCAGTATGAGAACCCTTCCATTCCCTGGGGATTTTCAAAAGAATGGAGTACAAAGTTGACCTCTTACTCAGACAGAAGGAAATTTTGCTTTCACTTCCTGCCTCTCAACGAATTTATCACCCAATCATACCTCCTCTGGTTGAATATGGGAATTAGACTGAAAGTTTGGAAGCCAAGGTTCTAGATAAGTAATATTCCTGGATTTAATTCTGTTCTGTAAAAACAGGGAGCAGGACTTGCTAATTTCTAAGTCATTACAGTCCTAAAATGATAAAATGAACAAAAATCATATGTAAAAGAATGCTTATCCTAATTGTAGTCACGGCAGAAACACTGAAACAATGTAGGTTTCCAACAACAGGAGACATGCCACGCTATGTACAGAATGGCCACTGGTATTCTAGTGCTTCAAACTCTGTATCTTTCCTTCACTCAAGCCAGACATTCATCTTTTATATCCTCCCTCACTTTTTATACAACTAGGTGCCATTTATTACATTATTTTAAAAACTATATTCGGGCATTTCCCCTTCTTTATTCCCATAGCTACCAGCTAAAAACTTTTTAAAAAAGTATTCTGAATGATATAGAGAAATTCCCCATAATACCTACAGCAAAAGAAACAAAACAAAAAAGTGTATACAGAAACAGTTAACGCCTTCTTGACTTCCAACTCTACTGTTTGAATTATTATTGACTATAGATACTTGATGATTTGTCTTCACAGCAATTCAGTTTCAAATTACTGTTTTCTAACAGGAATTTCAGAATTTGTTAAATGGTATTGCTTAATGAAGTGTTCATGTTTTAGTTACTTAGCAATAAACCAAGTAATACATATTCCAATAATAAAATGGAATTTAGAACATAGCACCCATAGCATCCTTTTAATTTAAGGTTTGGAAGTGGTATTCATTCAACAAACATTCATTGCATGACTGGGTTATACAGAAAGAACCTTAGTCTTTGAACATATCACTCCTTAAATTGTCCAGAAGTACCGATTTAGTACATTAAATAAAGGCCAATATCTTAGAACATTCTTGAACATCTTTTCCTTCTGAAAAGCTGAAATTCAAAATGAGCTAAATGTGGATTTTTATAAGAACAAAGCAATTATCTCTTTTTCAGTTTAACAACTTTAGAAATCTCGATAGCTTCTCTCCCCTCTCCACAACCTGGAGCACTATTTTGACAGCTCCTTGGAAACCACAAATCTTGCTCTCTGAATTCTAGTTTATGAGGGACTAAATTCTGAGACTTCTGAAGAATTCTCATAAGAATGTACTAAGAAGGATCCTTATAAGGTGTTATCAGTGAACATTAATATGCATTAATTTATTCAAGTGGTTTCTTCCCTTTTCAGTTTAAAACAAATAAGTCTTCCTAAGTGTGTATTCATAATGACATTGATTTTTGCAACTCTGAGTTCAGGTCTTGTGGTACTACAATTCTCACTTTAAAATACACATTCTTTAATATGTCAAATTTCCTATTTAGGTATGAACATGAAAATTAAATTTCGATAAAAATGAAAGACTCAGTCAAGTGAAGAATAGCTTTATTGCACTGATCTAAAATAGTATATTTTCCATTTAAAAGAGCTGTGTTTCGATTGGGATGGCATTTTATTTTGAAATAAGCCATGCCATTTAACTGAAAGAAGTGGGAAGCAAAAATAAGCAAAATTTCTAGACAAAGTTTTCAAACTAATATTCTAAATTCTAAATTCACAGTTACAGACAAAAGGCAGCTAATAACTCATTGTTTTGAGACAGAAAAGTGTGTCGAATACACCATAAAATGGCTTAAGACTCAGGTAAAAGTTCTACAGTGACTATGTAAAACTTGTATTAAAAAGGGCTTTTAACACAAAAGTCCTCACAATGTAATTCTAAGTAAAGTAATATGATCAAGTAATTAGCAAAGGACTCTAATGCTGGAATTTAGAATTGCCCTGGACTCATTTTACAGCTTAATGTATCTATTTAATCCAGTTTTTTTTTCTTGTGTAGAGTGGGATTAATAAAAGTGACTACCATCATTATCAAGATCATTGAGAAGTCAGTGATTTGTTTTGTTCTGAAATATACAACGTAAAAACATTGGAAGATAAGAAAATACTATTGTCATATAGTGTGCTATTAAATTCAACATACATGGTTTCTAGAATTACTTTGTAGAATTTTTCAGCTTAAAATAACTTGCAAGTAAGTTAGAATGCAGTTCAAGAAATCAGAGAATCATTGAGAAAAGTAGCCTTATTCGTTTTTTTCCTAAAGCATAATCTCCACAGAGAAGAATCACATAAAGTCAAAGATGAACTTTTTTTTTCCTTTTCTCTAACTCTTTCCTACAAAGCATTATTTTGCTATTTCCCAGCTATGCATGCATGTGTGAGAATGGGACTAAAATACAATACTTACTGCTTGATTAACATTAGGTCTGTCTTTGCCCTTGGGATTTGGTTAGTCACTGATTCCTTGACACATACCTCCAGTAACTTTATAAAGAGAAGAACAAACAGCACTTTCTGTAAAGGATGCAGTAACCACATTACTTATTCCAGAATCACTTCCATGGCAACCTCTACTACAGAACAAAACTAAGAACTTGGACACAAGCCAAAAGTCTCCTGAGCACCCAAAATAGATGTCACTGTGTCTATTGGTGGGGGGGTCACATGCATTTTCTCATAAGAGAATCACGTGGGTCCTCAAATAAAGTTATTGCCTATTATTCCAACCCTAATTCTTTATGATCTTGTTTTCCCCCCAAGATTTCTTTCTCAAAGCACAAAATAAATAATAATTATAAAGGAGTGGTTGAGATCCAAGAGAGTTGTTGGAGTTATGCAAAGTGCCCACACCAGTAAGTAAGGAAAGTCATTCTTCTTTGATATGGAGGGTGGACACAGGAGAAAAAAGTCCTATAAAAACAATTAAAGAATTTTTTTTAAAAAAACAGTGATTGTGTAATCTTTTAATATGAGAATTAATAGCCTTACATACCATAAGAAAGACCTAAATATATCATTGCATTATAGAATAGTTCTATAATGTGTATCCATGATGATAACTCTGAGTAACTGAGGAAACATTAAATTTCATTCAGTCCCCTCCAGAGAGAGTTCAAAACATATAGTGGATCTCAGCAAGAGAACAATCCAGAAATAGCTAAATTCTTTTAAAAACTTTTGGAATTTTTAGTCATAAACTTGCAAACTTCACATTTTGGAAAATTCACTTATTTTGAACACCTTAATTGTCTCGATTGTTTGTTTATTGACAAATATTACATATTACCTAGCCAGGCCCTTGGGGAAAGAGTGACACAATGATAGAGGTACACTGGGCTCCTTCTGTCTGCTTCACTGCCACTCTGGGCTATTCCTCATCAGTTCTGGAAGCCTTTTCATAGCTCTGTTACTTGAAATTCTATGCAAATGTCACTCTTCTTAGGATGTTGCTTCTTTAAGGTAGATGAGCTTAAACTAAGAAAAATGTCATTTGGGAAATGCAAAAAAAAAAAAAAATGTTTGCCAGAATTTTTCAAAATAAATGAGAGTGAAGGGAAGAAAGGGGTGCAAAGGAACAAATATAGAATAAAACTGGAGGCAAAACTCCAAACCAAAAAGTTTGTTTTCTTCCAGGTCAGGTCCCCCCAGCTGTGATGAGGTTAGTGAGCCTTGACTGAATCAGTGCAAGTGTGGGGAATTGCCCCTGCCAGGTCCTCTTTGTCTATATCAGTTCAATACTTCAAGTTGAAGATGCATGCACTTCTCCCTCCCCCTCAGTCAAGAACATTCTGTACATTCTGCAATGTCAAAGCATATCCCTCTTTATCCAACACAAACAATAAAACATAAAAACCACAAATGACAAGATACAACAAAGGGACATCACTAAACAGCTTTAAAACAAAACAACAGCAATCATTTGGTTCCTGAAAACAAAACAAAACAACATCCCAGTAGCCTCAAATAGCAACAACCGTAAAACTACACAGCTAAAAAAGCTAAAATATCTTTAAAGGATGTTTTCTCTCTAAATAGAGGTGAAAAGGGAGGGGGAAGAGGCTAAATGACCATTGGAATACCTGTCCCCAAAACAAATGAACCCTGAAGATTTCAATGAGTAAAAAACAATACCTTATAAGTCACTGGTTTGGTCTACTCACAGCTGTTCCAGTGCCGACTCTGGTTTAACTGTCTACTGCCTTCAGTTTAAAGTTAATTCTGTTGGCAAAAAGTAGAGCTTGTCTGGAAACTGCTGTTTGGACATAAACCATTCCTTTCAAAGCAGTGGTAGCTATTTTTAAGTTTTCTTGTGGAGGGGGATATAATTCCTTCTTGTAGCTAATTTTCTTTCGCCTTCCTCTCCTCAGACTTAGTCAGTGTCTTCCTATCCCATATATTGAAGAAAGAGACAGAGAGGGGGAAAAAAAAAATCTACAAGGAAATATACCTTAAATAATGTAGTATTTGAGCATATAAAAAAAAGCACAAAGAAGAAATAAGAACCACAGAAAGTTCATTGGGACCTTAAATATAATCTAACCCAATTCCCTCATTTTATAGACAAAGAAACTGAAACCCAGAGTAAATATCACGTATACTAGGTCCCTCACAAAACTGGTTAGTGCCACAGTGAATAGACAACCAGGTTTTATCACTCCTAATTCAAAGCTCTTTCCACTACATTAGCATACCTGAGAGGACCTGCATATCTTTGCATAAAGCTCAAAAGAAGCAGGAACACGGGATGTGAGAACTGTCTTAGAGAAAACATTTTCTTTGGATTTAAAATCCTTACTATTGAAAGTTTCCCTACAAAGTCCAAATTATTTGTTTACTTAGGAAATAATCTTTGCCTTTTCTGATTCCTCCAAAATACTTTTACTATGCAGGAGTTGCCATGTTTCAGGGAATGCCAATACATTAATTAGTCCATAAGGAGGACTGCTTCAGGAAGGGATGGTGCTGTGACAGGTGTCTGAGGAAGTGCTCTATCCAGTATCAGTGATGCTGTGACATTGCTCTTAGACTAGGAACACATTTACTATGCCCACAAATCCCCATTTTCAATTTGTAGAGATATTTTTTACACACATACAAGTTTATTTATTATTATTGATTATATACTTTGTTAAATAAAACAGAAGTAACATCATAATTTTTTGTCGTCTTTTACATATTTCATACTCATAATGAAGAAATTATTTTCTCTTAGCTGAAGGAGTGATATGCTTATCATAATATATTTTAATTTTTTTCTTTTCTGGAATATATTAATTCATTAACTTAAATATTTTTAAGTGCACACACAAATTTATTATTATTATTGATTATATACTTTGCTAAATTAAACAGAGAAGCAACATCATAATTTTTATTTGGTGTCTTTTATATATTTCATAATTATACATGAATAAATTATTTTCTTTAAACTAAAGGAGTGATATCCTTATTATAATAATTTGTTTCCTTTTCTGGAATATGTTAATTAATTAATTAACTTAATATTTATTGAACGTTTGTAAAACCTATCTCATCCTTCCCATGTGGAATGGCGTTACTGACAAGTGATAGCTTCTTTAGAAAAGTAGGTAATTGTCAAGTAAAATCAAAATATGTGGATGGGAAATAAGGCCAATTCAACAATCTTTTTTTAATCCATTCTCACACTTCAAACTTGTGCCCTTACTTACTTACATACTATCCATTGAGTCATCCAACTCTCAACAAACATCCTGCCTAGGTCAGATAAGCCAAAATATGAAGTGTCCCAGGCTGAAATCACTCTGGTCACTATTAATCATTATATTGATCTGGCTTCTTAAATATTAAAGCAAAATCTACTTTTACACCCTGCAATTCAAAGACACAATGAACAAATGCTCAGATCATTCATGACCCATTTTCAAACTGTTACCCATTCTTTAACTTAAAAACTCACTATTTGGCTTTGATACTTCTCATTTTCTTTTAAGGCATTTGCTCTTGCCCTGGCCTTTGGCAAAAAGCAATGCACTCATGACCAAGTAATTATGAAAGTGTTATATCTAAGGACCAGGCATGATGGCTCACACTCATAATTCCAGCACTTTGGGAGCCTCGGCAGGAGGATTGCTTGAGGCTAGGCATTCAAGACTAGCTTGGATAACATACCTCTACAAATAATAATAATTAAACAAAAAATAGCTGGGTGTGATGGTATGCACCTGCAGTACTAGTCACTTAGGAGGCTGAGATGGGAGGATTGCTTGAGTTCGAGGCTGTAGTGATCTATGATGGTACCACTGCTCTCCAGACTGAGTGACAGAGCAAGACTCTGTCTCTAATAAAAAATAATTAAAATAAAAAATGTTTAAAGTGTAATATTTAAAATGACAATTAGATTTTTTTGGAACATTTTTTTTAATGTTGAGAAATGAATGGGTATGATATCAATTTCCTAACCCTCAAAAATAAAGCAACTGAGATTCAAAACATAAATGTTGAGAAAGAAATGTTGGAAACTCCTACTTTCTGCTTTTTGACACAAGTGCTGGATCCTTTTCTCCTCTCATTTTCAATTAATTATGTCTAATTGAGCTCTATACAGAGGTTAAGTTTCAAAGACATTAACATGTACATTACAGATAACATTAATATGTAAAATATGACAAGCATCGAACACACTGATACATATTACCTGAATTTGCTAAACATATTCCATATTTTCTTTTTACTTCTTAAACTCTGCTTTTGCTATTGACAGTTTTATCTCTAGTCTGCTGGAAAGAGCAGGAAGGAAATATGAGTAAAACCTTGAAATGGTTGTAAGGAGACACAGAGATTTACATGAAATGAGTCAGGGTGATTCAGAGTGGCTCAGTGGCTGCAGGAAGGAAGGAAGGTGTGAGGAGAAGTCACATATAAGCAGGTTGTTTAGAGCAGAAATGGGCTGGACCAAGACAATAGATTATGGGTATTGAATTCAAGAACCAAAGTCTCTCAAAATAGGTTAAACAAAGAAGGAACCAGCAATTTTGGTGGTGACCAGCTCAAGCAACAGGAAATTGGCCCTCAGACCTACTTTGTAATTCATGGCATGGTTCATCTCTACCCATTGGAAGGGAAGCATGTGCTGTCGATATGTGAATTCAACACAACCCAAAATAGCACAACGCTTCACAATCATTTAAAAAAACTTTTGTACCCCTATATTTGGGTCCCTTGGACACAATCTGGGTTGCCCTACTCTGAGAATATTCTGGATTTCAGAATCCTGGAGTAGCTCAGAGGGAAATAGTCATTGTGTTTTGAAGGCTGGCCCGATGGTGTTGAATTTCACTGATGGGAGAAGTATTTCCAGCAGAGGTGAACTCCAGGGCAGGCTATATTAACACAGGCAAGCAGTCGGAATTCTCTAACTCTTGATCTCCTCCTCTCAGTTTTCAGGTTTACAGTAACATTAGAAGAAGGTTTTTACTAAGGAATCCCAGAGAGCATTTTGGTGATAGCAGTAAGAGATAGTGACTGCATGAATAGCTTCTAGGTTATAAGATTCTGTGCTTGGGAGGAGATACCATGCATGCAAGTTTTTAACAGTTCCAGGGAACAAAAATCACAAGCATCAATTCTCTGAAGCTAATTCAAGCACATGCTAACTCTGCTCACTGTTCTTTCTCTTCACAGCAGCCAGAGTAATCACTTCCCTTCTCACACCCATGATTTCTCATGTTTTCCATTGTTCTCCTGTTTCATACCATTCAATGGTTTCCCATCATTCCTTGCCTTCATTCCTCCCAATGGTTCGCCATTATTCTCTTGCTTCACATTGTCCAGTGATTTTTCATCAATCCCCAACTTCATCTCTTCAATGGTTTCCCACTGCTCTCAGTTTAAATTCAAATGCCTCCCCATGGCCTCCTGGATACTACATGAGCTCCTGTTTATTTCTCCTACTGAGTTTCGTAACATGGTGTCACATCTGTCTAGAATGTTCCTTCCTCATATTTTCACAGAACTATCTCCTTCTCATCATTCTGGACTCATCTCCAATGTTCCCTCCCCAGAATGAAGATTTCTTGACCATTCTAGTTAATGATTCTGCCACCCACATAAACTCTCTATCCCACTTCCCTATTGTAATTTTCCTTCCCAGAGCTTTCCACTATCTGAAATTATCTTGTGTTCTTTTTTCCACTTATTCATTTGAGTAGTTAGTCAGTTGAAATACGTTCACTAAATCTCTTCTAGAATAAGTTTTATTAGATGAGAAACACATCAAAAGGTATCAATGAGATCACAAACATAAGATTTAGGCTTTTAAAACCATACTATTTTTAATTTCGGAAGAGTATTTAACATAAAATAGGCATTTGAAAAATATTTAACTAATGAACTAATTCTATTTCCCACATGAGCTGCTAGTACTCTTCAGTCAAAATCTAAATCCATAAGCACAAAGGCAAAGACTAACCTAGTTTTGCAATTGACTTAACACTGCAAATCTCCCTATGGCTCAGCAGATAGGAGTCACAGGAAATAAAGAGCCCCAGCTGAGCTCTATGTAGTTGTATCTACATAAGAGACCTCTAAGTCTTGACTTTTATTAACACAAAAGCCAAATAATATTCTTGACTTGCCAGAACATCCTGTATGGATATGTGCACCTATCTAGATACATGATTACATTTGCTAGAGGTCTTAAGATCTTCCGGACATTGCCTTCATTTCCTGAACTCTCCAGCAGTTTCTCTTATTAATATAGGAGATATCCTAGAGCTAATTCTATCCTTTCCAGGTCGTTTTCAGAAGCTGCCTTCACCTGCCAACTCTTCAGAAGCAAAAGCTAAATCTTTGCACTTGCAACATATGTTTTCTAAATGAAAAAGAGGGAGACCAAATAATTTTGGAGAGGTGAGCTCATGGATAATTTAATCTCCCATCTCAGCTCTGCTCCACACTGATTCAGAGTTCTCCAGTGAGCTGTAAATTAGATTTCCTCTCCTGTCTCGTATCCTACTGTTTCCTAATTACCTGCTCTAGTGAGTCAGCCTCTCTTGGTTCTGGGGTTCAGATACATTGTGGGATAATGTGACTGGCTCAAAACACTCCGAGTCCAACCATATTAGAAAGCTGGTTATGTGATGGTAAGACAGAGATGGGGTGATTCTTTGTTAGGAAGAGAATGACTTTCTCCAAGTGCCATAGCAGCCCTCCTTCCAGGATACTCAGGGAGACAACATTTCTTGCCTGAGCATTTGTAAATCATTTAAAATTATTTTTAAAGTGACTTTTTTCTGTGGTATTGACTGTATATTAATCTAAGTACCATAAATGGCATTTATTTAATCAATGGATCAAAGCTACAAATATTTGTCAATTGTCTCTATGGACAAGACTTTGTACTAGGTTATGCAGTTGTACAATTATTCCTTATTATCTCATGGATGGTAATATTTCTTTGTTCAGAATACAGATTTCCCCAGGAAGATAAAGTAAAAGTTCCTTTCTCCCTGCTTTGAATTTATTGAAACCCATATTTATGGGGCCCTATAATGTGCCAAATGCTTGAGTACAAAGAAAAAGACAATATCCTGCTTCAGAAAGATAAACTTTTGAGGGTGGGAGATGTTTACAGACTATTGTGGAGGTAAGCACTGGGTTTATACATAGGAGAACATCAAAGTAGCATGGAATCAAGATTGGAAGTAACCAAATAAAGTTTCCTTGAGGAGATGAAACCAAAATTCAATTTGAAGACAGAAGAAGAGGATTAACATTCCACTTAGGGGATAGGACACACTTAGGTCACTTCAAGTAGTTCTACAGAGCTGGTATGTGGAATGCGAGACAAAGACTAATAGATAAAGTATGCACAAAGGAAAAGGGAAAAGCTGAAAAGCCAGGCTAGGAGTTTGGTTTTTATCCTGAAGGAAATGGGTTGCCATTGAAGAATCTTAAATAGAGGATATTTTGTTCTTAGAATGCTAAATGGAGGAAGAATTCAAGAACAGGTGACCTGAAAGACTACTTAAGGTGTTTCTATATCTAAGTAAGACATTGCAGTAGTCTGAAATTAGGCAGGAGTGATAGGGAGATAGAGATGACCTCAAAAAATGTTTTTAAAATTCCCACAGGTAGGAAAACATGAGAAAGACAAACTTCTAAAATCTCTATAAAATTATTACAGAAAAAAATGTATCAAGTATTAGAATGAATGAAAGTAGTATTTAGCACGTCTTCATTATGTAAAAGAAATTTTTCATAAGTTCTCTCTATTTGTAGATGAGGAAACTGAGGCACATACTTGAAAAGGTAATATCAGAACTTGAACTCAGGTTCCTCTGACTACAAAGCTCACATTCTTTACACTAAATCTCCTGTCTCTTTGAGGATAGCATACATTTTGGAAGGTTTTTAAAAGTTGGACATTGGGTGATTGGATTTGAAGACATTGTTTGGAACATAATTTGGCAATATCTTAAGAGATTTCATGGGCAGAACTGTTTAGGTTTCCTAGGCATCAGCATGTCCAGATTTGAGATTCGATATACAAACATTTGTATTTGCATGGTTTCTATGGAACTTCATGCTTAGCTACCCTGCAAAACACAAATCCCCCATCAAATTCCTCTTGATAATCTAATTATTTTTAAGCCTGGAAGATTTATTCACACACTATACTAGGACAGGCAATGGAAACCAGAATGAAAGTGGACTTGGCAGATACCCTAGTTCAATCAAGTCAAATATTGAGTCTTGAGTTACAGGTAGTTTGAAAGATAATTCAGTTTCAAAGAAAGTAGGAAGGCAGGAGGTAAAACTAAGACACTGAAAACAGAAAGGGGTAGACATAGCCCAAATAGGAGAAAATGCTGAGATTTGTTTTAAAGTTACAGTAAGAAAATTCCTACTCTAGCATATTTATATTTACTATGGATAGGATAACCCTATACTTTACTGTCCAAGCCTTTACTCTTTGAAAGTAAAAGGAGGCACTGCTATTAACTACAATGAGATTGCAGGGTTAAAAAAGGACTCTTATAGGCAAACTTAGGCATATGTCACTTTGCCTATATGGTAGGCATTAATGCTGATCCTTAAATGACAATATTATCAAGAATGAGGTCTTAAGACTTAGAGTAACTTGTTCCTAAAGTGAAACAAGACAAGACAAGGATTCTTGCACAATTTGGACAAGGGGCTTGATACGCAATAACAAAGGCCCTATCAACTATTTGTAATATATTAATTATTTTAGCTCCACAATTTATTTTATTTAAAAATGATACAGATCCATGAAAAATGATGCTTCTTCATTATAAGGCAGTCACAGATAACAAGCTGTATATTTAATTTTATGTGTCGATTTGACCGGGCTAAGATGCTTAGACAGCTGGTAAAACATAATTTCTGGGTGTGTCTGTAAGGGTGTTTCAGAAGAGTTTAGCCTTTGAATCAGTAGACAGAGGAAAGAAGATAACCCTCACTAACTCAGGTGGGCACCGAGGAATCTGTTGAGGACATGACTAGAACAGAAGGCAGAGGAAAGGTGAATCTGTTCTTTGTGCTTGAGTAGGGACATCCATCTGCTTCTACTCTTAGGCATTGTCAATAACTAGCAGTGCTCCTGGTTCTCTGGCCCTGAGACCAGAACTTATACCATTGGTTGCCCTGGTTCTCAAGCTTCAGGACTGAACTCAGACTGGAACTTAGCTTTCCCAGGCTTCCAGCTTGCAGACAATAGATTATGGAACTTCTCAGACACCATAATTTTGTAAACCAATTCCACATAATAAATCTCCTTCTATTTCTCTATATAGATACTTTTGGTTCTGTTTTTCTTAAGAACCCTAACTAATATACAGATATACAGTGCCTAGTATCCTATATAAGATAAAATGTTTGAATAAATATCTTGGCTACAAAATAGACATTGATAGTAGATGCTGCCTCCAAGCTATTTTACTTAATTGTATCCCACATCTTTAAAATAAATAAATAATTTAAAAAAATAAGCATGGACTTTATTTCTTCAACATATTCAATGTAACCATCTGTAAGTCAATATTAATAAACACCAAACTGAAGCAAATCTCAATCTACTCTCCTGTTCCACTCCTGCATGCTTTTCTGGAGTGAAGACATTCTTTCTCATGTGGCAAGATCCCCTACTAGGATAGACACAGGGGAGAATGAGCATAATGTACAAAGCAAACACTCCCAGGTACAGTCAGGAGATATCAACCCAAATTAATTTGGTTTCCAAACTTTGTTCTGTCAGCAACTAGCTGTGTGACCTTGTACAAAACATTTCACTTCACAGGAGCTTAGTTTTCTTCTATATAAAGTAAGGGGATTTAGTAAGATTACTCTAAAGTTTCTTTCAAATAGGAAATTCAACTATTCTCTGATATAATTATCTCCCATATGTCTTAAATTTGCTTAAGAATTGTTTATCTTTGAGGATTGGGAGGATATATGTTGTATTATAAAGAAATTAGAACTGCTAGTTATTGACAAAGCAACTCTAATGATAACAATAATAATGATTTTTAAGACTCCCAAGAATACTAACACAGGCAGTTGGGAGACATTTAATTTTTTGTGAATAATAGGAGAACTACTAGAATTGCCTTAGGGGGAAAAGTATCAGCTATGAAATGCCAAACCACATTGTGCATAATAACTTTTAAATATTAAGTTTATCTGGGCTCCCCAAACACGCTGAGGATCAAGTTTTCTGAGTTTGTACAGAAGAACAATGTCTCCCAAAAGTGTCAGGTTGCTTCCCTATGCGGTCATTTTCACAAGGAGACTGAATCCAGACCTACAATACAGAATGTGGGAAATGCACAGAGGAAGCACCTTCCTCTTCTGTATTCTTTTACAAGTTTCTTGACACACAAGCATGGTTCAGAAATAATAAAAACAAATTGCCCATTGGTGCTTGACTGTAGGGCAGATCCCAAGTTTAATGCAACCAAATCCAAGGAAGTTGGACTTTTTCCTCATGTTTTTTTGATTCCTTTTCAATACAGAAGTAATATTCATAAGTATACAATTATATATTATAAAATGTAAAGTTTCTACCCTCTGAACCCTCACCAATACTACTTTAAGGATTAATCACTATAAGCAGTTCACTGTGTATCCATCCAGATATCTCTCTATGTATATCTATCCATTTATATATATACTCACACACATACATTTGTATATAAGCAAGTGTGTTTTTTAAAAAAAACACATGACTTTCCTCTACTCCAATTTTTGTAATATAATATTAAATAAGTATATTGACCTTTAAAGACAAGCAAATAAGCAACAACAATAAATGCATTTTCTTTTTCCACCATAACTTTTTTCTCCTTCATCTTTAAACCCTTGAACTTATCTGCACAACTTATCATGTGGCTAAGAAAAGTAAGTGCAATGATTCTAATACTGGAGGTCAAGATACTTAGCAAAATGAGTGCCTAATAAATGTTTGCTGGTTTGAATGAATGAATAAATCACACCAATGACCCAAATCTCATCAACATGGGAGAAACTGCCAGGAAATAACCATACGTGAATTGACTTACTGTGCATCTATTCCAAGTGCTCAGTGATTGCCTCTTCAAATGTCGATTAACAATTGATTTTTCATAAGGATATGACTATTTCAAACATGAATACTGTATTTGCCATCATCACTATATGACCACTAAACAGTACAAATGTCTGACATGAATAGATCCTCCTTCTCCATCATAAATTGGGCTCTGTAGTGTCTCTGTCATCTTTTTAATCAATGCTTTGTAGGACTTACAAACCCTATATCTTTGTTATATTTACAGTTTCTGAGATTAAGCGATGTTAATTTGTTTCTTTGTTGTCAGGTTAATTCTTAGGCCCAACAGGAGACCCTGAGAGGGTAAAGGAGAAATTTTTCCTCCCCTACACCAGTGAGCTCATTCTCTAGTTGTATCTTTATCTTTCCTGGTTCTAATTTATTTGTTCGATTTACAAAGGTCTTTTTAAATTTTCACTTTGCCTCCTCAACTCAGAAGCATTTCTTCCTACTGTGTTATCACTCTGTCTTTGAGTTCATGTATACTGAATTTGTTATTTCTCTAAACCACAATACACAACATTGGTACTTGCAGAAGACATTCGATTTCCATACTGTTTTTATCAAATCTCAGATCTTTTTTTCAAATCACATTTGCCATGCTGTTCTCATTTGTTCTCATCGTTCTTTGTTTTAAGTATTTTATTTTTACTGCTAACATTTTGCTGTGACATATTTGCAAGTTGTCATGCCAACTCACTTCACTTTGCTCATGGCTAACACAACAGCCACATCTAAGCAGTCTACTTTTTTTTTCTGAGACTGTGAGGGTGAATCTTTTTGACATCCTTCCCACCTTGTAAGAATACTGTTCATCTTTGCTTCAGAACAAAGATGATTCTTTGGGAGTTGGTATACTTCTTTGGCTGTATGTTCAGAATGCCTCAAGATTTTCAAGTTTATGGTAATTCTTCTCCTCCACAGTCATTTCCAAGAATCAAGTTATAAACAAAAGTTAATAATGTAAGCTTTGCAGCATTACACATACAAACATGTACTGTATTCCCCAGTTCACACATCAGAGCATTATTTGCTAGACAAAAAACAACGATAACAGAGCTTAACTCTGAACAAGAATGTCATAATTTGGCAAGCATGTCCCTCTCTCCTCCTTCTTCTCCCTCTTCATCTCCCCTTCCCATTTTCCTCCCCCCCCTTCTCCCTTTTCCCTGTGCCCCTTTCCCTCTTCCCCTTCTAAACAAGTAGAAAAGATTTACTAATACCTTAATTAAAATATGCTACTAAAATTTTAAAACTTTTTTTTCTTTTTTCGTTAATAACTTGACCTTCTATGGCAATCTATATGCCACAGGTATTAATTTGCATCTTTCTCCCTCCCAGGCACTCAGTTTGGCTTTGTTGTTGCTGTCGGGATCCTTGGCTCAAGGTTCCAGTGCTTTTGGTATATACAGACAAGCCTTTTTTCTCTTCCAAAGGAATTCCATAAACCATGCTGTAATCTTAGGGTATGTCATAAAAGTGAGGAAGCACTCACCTGTGAATGTGTGAGGTGGATGTGTATCTCCATGTGTGTATGTGTATATGATGGTGACATAATACATACATAATAAACTGTGCATCTACAAAAGACATATCTATATAAAAATAGCCAGGTGAGAGCAGAGCAATCTGGAAAAATATTTAATTTTACTCAAAACCAAAACATTAAAATAGTATCTGAAGACTTGAGCTAGTAAGCATAAACTCACATCATTTACAATTAAGTCATACATTGCTTAATGATGGGGAGGCATTCTGACAAACATGATTAGGCAATTTGATCATTCTGTGAACATTGTAAGAGAGTACATACACAGACCTAGAGGGCACACCTACAATACACTTGGGCTGTATAGTATTATCTATTACTCCCAGGCCACAAACTTCTACAGCATGGTACTGTACTGAATATTATAGGCAATTGTAACACAATGGTAAGCATCTGTGTATCTAAACATACAAAATGTACAGTAAAAATACAGTATTATCCTGGAAGAACTCAAATCATTCTACAAAAAATATACCTGCACACGCATGTTTATTGCAGCACTATTCACAATAGCAAAAACACGGAACCAATCATGCTGCCCCTTGAAACTGGACTGGGTAAAAAAAAAAAATTGGTACATATACACAATGGAATATTATGCAGCCATAAAGGACAAACATATGGACTTCGTAGCAGCTTCGATGGATTTAGAGCCTGTCATATTCAGTGATCTCTCACAGGAACAAAGAATAGAGTACCACATAATCTCACTCATAAGCGGACCTTGAACAAATAATACTTTAAGAAAGGGATTGGCAGTAGTGGGAAACTGTCGTGGGGGGGATTGGCAGTTGAGAGAAACTGCTAGGGGAGGGAGGGGGCATACCTCATCAACAAGGGTACCTG